>JARQTI010000461.1:771520-831921 GCA_030142655.1 Trachelus tabidus
ACTGTATGCAGTTCATTTGGTTCGATGCTTTGGGATTAATATTTTGTGTAAGCTTTCCTATGGAAAATACATGCCTAAAGTTAAAGCCTATTTCCATTAGAATAACACGTAATATATTAAAAGTGTGTTCGGTCGATACATTAAATGTCCGCTAAATGCGTATATGAGTTAAAATAATCAATTTCGGAACACACTTAAAATTTGATTTACGTTTAGGCGCTTTTCCATGAAGATCGCGACGTTCACGAGGATCCTAGAGAACATCGTGAAAGCTGCCAGGGGCTGAGAAAAGTTTTATCCTTAGATCGAACCTTCTTGATGTCACGTGGTTTACCTTGCAGACCTAAGATCTTTCTTTCGACACATTTTACATGGGTTATTTTTCGTAGTTTATTCATTTTCGACAGCGTTAACAAGACACTGTATGCAGTTCATTTGGTTCGATGCTTTGGGATTAATATTTTGTGTAAGCTTTCCTATGGAAAATACATGCCTATAGTTAAAGCCTATTTCCATTAGAATAACACGTAATATATTAAAAGTGTGTTCGGTCGATACATTAAATGTTCGCTAAATGCGTATATGAGTTAAAATAATCAATTTCGGAACACACTTAAAATTTGATTTACGTTTAGGAGCCTTTCCATGAAGATCGCGACGTCCACGAGGATCCTAGAGAACATCGTGGAAGCTTTGGAGGAATTTCATTCATCTCCCATAGTTTCGCAGTTTCAGGAGACTCTTCTCGCCCCCGTTAAATAAAAGGACAGAAAGTTTTAGCCGACTGTGACGTATAAGATTCCGTGAAACGGTTCGGAAAAACTTTCACGTAACCGACTTCAAGTTCAAGTTAATGTAAATGAAGTCGAAGCTGTATGTATGAGCGAAGTATCGCTACTCGGAGACCTAACCATTGAACCCGCTTATCGAGCAGTTCGGTTAAGAGAGATTTGAGATAAACTAGATACGTACGTAGAGATCCATGTGATACACGAGTAACACAGTGGAATCTGGATGACAGATGAGTACGTATGTATCCGGTAACCCAAAGTATACCTTGCGGCAACAAGTTTCCAATTTATTCTCCAAATCTGCTTCGTCGCTCACCAGATCCAGGAACCCAATCGTCCCGAGACCTCAGCAGATACTTAGACCCATTATGCCCCATCCACACTCCCTATGTCTAAACCCAATCATACCGAAAACGCGTCGTGGTTTTTCAAAACGCTTCGACACTTGTCGCAAGATTCACACGTGCAAGGTAGCAGCGTGGGGGCGACGCCGGGCGTCGTTATCAAAGCTGACTTGTTGTCTCATCGAGCGATAACGGAGAAACATTTCTAAGTACGACAAGGAAAACGCGTCGTGGTTTTTCAAAACGCTTCGACACTTGTCGCAAGATTCACTTGTCACCAGATCCAGGAACCCAATCGTCCCCAGACCTCAGCAGATACTTAGACCCATTATGCCCCATCCACACTCCCTATGTCTAAACCCAATCATACCGAAAACGCGTCGTGGTTTTTCAAAACGCTTCGACACTTGTCGCAAGATTCACACGTGCAAGGTAGCAGCGTGGGGGCGACGCCGGGCGTCGTTATCAAAGCTGACTTGTTGTCTCATCGAGCGATAACGGAGAAACATTTCTAAGTACGATAAGGATACTGAAATTTGAAATGCAATTAAGTATCCTCCCATCTTGCTTTCCTTTGAACTTCCCATCGCGACGCCCTAAATTAACTCGACGCCTACCGTCGCTGCCCTCGCGAAGATAACTGCTGCTGTCAAAACAAAGCGTGCTGGAAGCTCTTGCTTTGAAGCGAAGACGTTCCTGAATTCTACACCGCAAAGGGTGGCACCGAGGTCCCACTGACGCCTGGCGTCGTCTTTGAGGGTGCGTCTAGTGGGTTTAAACGTCTTCGAAGATTGTCGGAGACGTCGCCCCCTGTATAGTCGCGCCAAGAACGACGCTTACTGGCAAAGCTACCTGGGGGGTGTTCGCATAGTTAACAGTTGAGGGTAGAGAATATCGAGAGTTCAGAAAGTTTCACTCGGGGACTTCGAAGCTGAAAGCATTAGCTTGGGCGTCGCGACGTCGATCCACTGTGTGGGATAATTGTCGACGATGTAACCGAATCTCTTCGTGAGATCCTATCTCAAACCGCATACCGCAGAATCCTCGATCGCTGTACCACCTTTCGGCTGCACACGAACGTTGGATCTGACGACTCTTCGGGTACCTCTGGGTTACCTGAACGTTATCAAGGGTTTTCTATATACCCGGTGATTGAAAATTTACAAATCTAATTTGCTACTTAGCTCTTGTCTCTCTTCTTCCTTTTCCCTCTTCCGAGAGAAAGACACAGAGCAGAGTTCACAGTTAACTCGTGGACCATCTTGTTGCGTCAAGCATGTCATATTTACGCCAAATGTTTGCTCACGCTGATTACTGTTTGATCTGCCTACACGAAGGAGACGCTTGTGGTCGCGTGTCTTTTGCCTTCGCTGCAATTTATTCGGAGGCGGTGCCCAGGCGTCGCGACGCACAACGTGTCGTCTGGTACCTTTCGAAGATTTAAGATAGCAGATCGATATAATTTGACGTTGCGTATTTGGGAGAAAGGTTGGGAAAATATTTAAGCTAAAGATATTTGACGTATATACATGTATGGGGTGCGATACTTCAGCGATAAGAGAAGATGAACTCTTGGGCAGAGGTCACGTATGCATCTATGTTTTATCATGTGTGAAAAAGATCTTCTCATGAAAGCCAGACGTTTTTGAAGTTTGAACGCGTTCGCTTGGGGATTCTTCAGAGCTTCTTTTCAGCCTGGACTCTGCAAGTCCGCCTTGAGCTTTCAGAGCTTTGCATATCGTACTGGGATCTGTCTGCTTCTGTACTCTTTGATTCACATCTCATCTGACCGCGTTCTCAATTGCGCGACCGTCGTCCATTTTTTTCTTTTTCATCTTGAACGTAAGAAACTTTTTTTCTTTTTCCTTTACAACTGTTTATCAATCTCTTTTTTTTTTCGTTTCAGGTAAGCTTGCACGATAAAGAGTAACCTGGGCAATCGTTCGGACTACTTTCTGAGTAAACCGTGAGTAATGAGTTTAATCGATCTGAAAATATCGTGACGTAACTTTTTTTTTGAAAAGAGGGAAAACTCGTATTACAATAAATTGCCAATCTTAAGCGTTCGCGCGTACTCCGTGGTACGCGAAGGATTTTCAAAATTTAAACAAGAAAATTTTTATTTTGTCGCGATAAAATTTCACGATAATATAGATAACGCTCTCTACTCGCGCGAATGTGGACGTGCGAATTTTCACGATTTTTCCGAGCTTGGAAAAGAAAATATTGTGACGACACGATTCGCACGGAAACGACCGCTTGTTTTCTTCATAAAAATTCACGTCGATCCACGTCATGTCGTCGGTTCGCATCAATTTAGATATTTTTCCCGTCTGTTTCAACGTGAATACGAACGAGAAATTTAGCTGTGCTTTTTCCGCGTAATTTTTCTCTTTATCAGTCACTCTATTTTTTTCTCTCTCTCTCTCCACGGTATCAAATTATACGTACTCTTATTTCCATCTCTGTATCCTTACTGTCCTGTATAATCGCCTTCCTCTCGGAATCCGTAAATATTTACGCTGCGCGGAAAACGCTCGATCATATTTGCATGACGGATTCACCACAATTTCTGAATACATTTTCACTCCACGTATTTTCCAGTATTGACGAAATAATTAAATCAGCGAATGGTCCATTGAAGTGGATAGCGCTTAATTAATGCCTACATAGGTCGGATTTCGGCGAGAGATGAACGGGGGATGTAAATGGATTTTCGAATAATTGTTGCTCTCGAAAAAATTTCAGTTAACGATGTTTTTCGCGTATCGAAATGACGATACTTTGTTTTATTTTTATAACAGCTAACTCGTTTTTCTTTTTTTACCCCTTTCACATAATTCCCGTGGCCGGACGAATATCCCATGAAAAATGAAAAATACGTCAAACGGCAGGAAAAAGCGTTGTTAATACTTGCAAATCGGTTTGGATATCAGGCGCGTTCGAATGGCACTGAAGTGGAGGAAATAAAATCCTCCCCTCAAAAAAAAAAAACTTCAATGAGAATCCATTGGCGTAGGTATACATCAGAGCGAAACAGCAAATTACAGTGAGTTACAGGAGGTCCGTAAAAACGCGTGTGCTTCTGCGAGGCGTAAAAGACCGGAAACAGGTATTTAAGTTTCCGTTCGTTCTATTAAAAGCAGATCCGGTCTTTGATATCCAATGAACCGAGAGAGGCGCTACTTTTATTCGACTTTCTAGATGGTAAAAGCTCCTTCGCCGGATGCTGTATGGACCGGGTCTTGGGCAAGTCTAACTAGCTACTTCTCGATTTTTCTAAGTACGTAAGTAGCTGCGATACAAGTTCCTTATAATCAGTACCACTTTTACATGCTGCAGCGATAAGTAGCTGTAAGGGCGCTCTGCCTACAAGCTAATTGAGATATTGAAATACATTAACGATAATTTTACAGCTATCAGATATTCCGTAAAATCGATAAAAAATTTTAAGGATCATCCGAGTCATTTGAGACAATAATTTCTTCGAGTTTGATTACGTCACAAAATTATCTTCCGACCGATTTAATTGGACCTTACGTATCTACCGAAGGTAAATACTGCTATTCGTCCTACAAAGATATCTGAGTCCACTAAATAAAAAAAAAATTATAAAAAAGCTATTTCCGCAACGTAAAACGTTTCCAAGTATATCACAGATTTTGTAAAAAAAGTATAAAAAAATCCCATCACCGAATGATTAATCCAATAAAATCCCCAAGTATGCAGTGCAGTAAAAATCCAGGAATAATTTCAAGGTCGCATCGACAATCACTAGCGATTCGACGAATTGATCTTAAGAATGCATAAAACGTAAATGCGCAACAGTACTTCCGGCGGTCGTGTATCGAAATTCCAAGAGGACGATTGTCAGTGTGAATTTTCCGAAATAAAAACGTCCACCAAGCCAGGGACAAAATTTCTCCAAATCCCAAAAGATTTGACGTAACCTCAACTGCTTACGCAGAGATTGCATGTATCCGTGAAAGTAGTAAAAAGAAAAAAGGGGTCGTCGCGATGCTCGAGAAGCGTCGGCGACGGCGTATGGCGGCGACACCTCGTTTGCTTTCATGCGGTGAACCGCAAGGACGATAAAGAAAAGTCCAAACTTTTAAAGGTTTATCAATGAACGCTCAATGGGACTCGGTCAATAGTTCCTCGGTCTTAAATCAGCGAGAGACTTGCATACGCGCGAGCGTGCATTACGAGGAGGTGAGTCACGGGAGGTGGTGGCCCCGAACTCCTTGGTGCCTCCCTGGGTGGCTGAGCTGGTAGCTGGTCGACTGGCGAGTAACCATACCTAGAGTAAGTGTGGGTATACCGGTACTTGCCATTTCCGGCGAAGTCCTTGGACAGGAAGTCGTAGGTATACGAATGAAATAAGAACGAACGCCTTTTCCCAAACCGGATGACTCTATGGATGATCGCCCATTGGATCAAAGATGTTCCCAAGATAGGCAAAACGGACGACACAAAAAATTCTTCCTTAAATCCGCCGATGGGTCCAGCCCGCTATCAGATCTGCAAGCTCAGCGATGAGCTTGTTCCTAGGTACCGGTGCACAATTCGTGTCGGTCAAATGAGAACGAGTGTAAGGTCGCGGAAGATAAGTCTTACGCCGCAAGGGTTAAGGTCCTCGAGACTCCGTCCCCGAGGAGGTCGTACGTAAGGTCTGAAAGTTCGCATCGGGAAAGGAAAGTGGAAGAAACTCGGCACCTAATCAGCCGGGTAGGTACTCGACTTGCCAGCTGAAGTTACGGCTTTCCGGACGGTTGTCCGTAGAATTTATGGTGTTCGAGATTAAGGTAGGAGGAACGGTTTCGAGAGCATGTACCCTGTATGTAGGGTATACCTAGTGGTAACCTCCGTCGGTGGAAACCCCATCGTCGCGTCGATAGTTGCAGCTCGATTGGTTGTCGACGTCCTCTTGGTCGTCGTTATCGATAACTCCAGGAGCCCACAAATACAGCAGGTACCCGATAATCCTGACGGGCCATTTCGTGGATACGCTCGATCGATGATTGGGAGTCACCCGAAGATGAGGCTTCCGGAGCCATAAACATCATCTTCAAAAGGCTACCCAGAGTGGAAGGGATGAAGGAGACCTCACCGAAGACAGCCCTGATATCGCTACCAGGACTGGCCTGAGGAAGAGTCAACTGAGGTCCGGACCTGGGTCGGGGTCCGGTTCATCACGATTTACCAGAGATTGGAACGAAAGAGGTCCAGCTCACGTATCTCTGGATGAAGCTGTGTATCTATTTACTAAGGTACACCCGTCTTTCTCTTCTCAATATCAGGATCGTCTCCGCACATAATCCTCTATTCTGGAACACGAGTAGCTCCATTTTCGCCTTTTCTCCCAGGATCTCTAGTTTCCTCTAACAAGGCTGACTCGCGTCCTTAATTTACCAGGCGTCCCGACGTCGCTATTTACACGGTTCTGTACGCGCGCCACGGGCCACGTCCCGAAACAAAGCAAAGTGGCTCAGCTGCCACGCGGTGGTTTCGTTTTCTCTGACGAGCCAGCTACGCCAGGTCTAACAGGAGTACCAACCCACGTTACTTGCACGAGAGAATCAGAGTGAGAGACCCTTTCCTTGCTCTACATCTGTACTTGAACATACAGTACCCGCGTCTAAGCACACTGAACTCTCTCATGCAACGTTAGATACACTCAGCGCAGCTCGGCGTCTTCCGCTTTAATTAAACGGGATACGTTAGACGGTTAAACCGCTGTAAACTGTATCATATCGCTTTGTCTCCTACGCTTATTAAGATAAAACAAGCGATTACGGGGTCAGGAGGGTCAATAGTTTCATCCTCGTACTCCGCACCTCCGTACATCCATATCTCCTCCTCTTGCGTACCGCAGCCCTATGAAAACGTACAGACTGGCGCGCGCCTCTCAGCATTGGCAAACGTTATGCAATCTATGTGACTGCGTTGTCTATGGTGCCGTTTACGATTCGCGCGACTTGCGTCCGCGGGGGGGACAAACGAGAAGCGGAAGAGCGTGGGCGTGCAGGACCGCGAGAACGATCTTTGCCGATGATACCCGAGTCGCCGTGCAAGAAGAGGTAACGATACGTGTGATGAAAGAAGAAAGAGAAAGGAGTTGAAGAAAAATGAGAAAAATATGCGTGTGGGTATCCAAGGGTGTATCGGGAGTCATTGTGTATATATATATACACAATATTCAATGACGCATCGTGTGAACTTGGCTTTAGCAAGTTCGTTGGCACTACAGTCTCGCCGAGCAATTCCAGTCGATTTAAGGTAACGCGTGACGTACCCCGAAATTCCAGGAGATCCTGCGCGACGTATCTGACCGAAAAACAAAGGCGAGTCTACAGGATATCGCGTTACCGGAATGCGAAGAGAGAGCGTTGAGCTTCGTTCGCCTGTGAACGGACCTTTAGTCATGTTCGTTACGCCCGCCTCTGTCTAACGTATCGCGCTTCTGTCCTACGCCCAATTGGCTGGATGACTTCTTTTTGGTTACCCAAGGATGACTTCCGGTTTGAATTCGGCTCTTGCGGCTTCACCCCATGTCGGCCTCTGGGCTAATCGGGTATATGTTCGTACTACTTGTCGGCTGGGATATATTAGGGGGAGAAACCAGAAGTTAGGTTAGGTTATTGTACCGGTATAGCGTGTAGAGTACCGTCTAAATATTTCAAGGTCCAATGAGCCTCAGTCCATTCATCTTCCGTTCATTCATCAACTACTGCTACGACGCTCATACATAGATGCATGACGCGACGCCGTGAGCTGCCATGTGAGTACATACGGTATGTGCATGCGTGTATTATACGAGTATATATATATATATATTTAGTGGATGTATCAGTCAACTACTATGTACAGTGTCGTAGTCATTCATGCTGGTTCCGTCCGGACACTCGGGTTGACATTTTTACCCGATACTTCCGGATGTTGTTCATTGGTGTATTTTGATTTTGAGCCAATTTTTGGAAATTTTTTCAAAAACTCTCTTTGTATCTGGATCGAGCTGCCGGGTGCGCCGATAGTCTGTGCTGAGGTTTATATTTGGCGAAAGTAACGAGGAACAAAGAGACGTGGACGGCGAGACGTCGGGACGCCTAGACGGTGCTCGTCGTCGAGTCTTTTTAAGCTTGGCTAGTACTTTTCTTTTCTTTTTTTTTTTAAATTTTTTAGAAATATTTTTAGCCCTTTTTTCGGGCCAGAGTTTAATAATATAAATCCTATTTTCTCGTGTTTATTTTACAATTACGTCCACAACGACGGATGCTGCTTTATGGTAATTTGCTTTAAAGCGGATGTACTGCTGCGCGTGGTACGGCACTGGGATATCGAGTGGTAATTGTGACGAATGTTATTGGCATCTATCAGGGAGCCAGAGACGTGTCCATTTGCGAGACAAACTAAAATTGAAAGCCGAGCTAGGATTTATATACAGTGGAAATGGATATTCCAACAGGCGCCGTTATAACTGGGCTCCGTTACGTAACGAAGGCAAACCTATGTAAACCTAGAGGGAATGTCAGTGGCGGTAAACGAAAGGATGAAATTAAAAGCCAACGCGGTCAGTGGCCGGAATCGTTAGATATTTCTCTCAATTTTTTTCCCCTTTTTTTTATCACGTTTCCCCACATCTTTTTCATTTCCACTCAAAGAGATTCGACCCGGGCACCCAAAAGCGAGCAATAAAAGTAATGAGGGAAGGGCGAGCGAATGCGTAATTTCTATTTTGGGCTTTTTTTTTTCCTCAAAGTCAATGTACTCCACCACGAGGTAACAAATATTTGCCGAGGTACAAGAACAATTTTCACATCCTCCTTCGCTGGATCACGTGACAAACAGAGGACTCTCCGTAAACATCCCTCGTCTTCTTGCTCGTCCCGATCGTATTGGTCGTTCGTGAACGATAAACCCCTCAACGGGATCCTGGATGCTCACTCCGTGGTAGCAGAGCCCGGTACGCTAACCCAGGCAGCCCCCCTAAAACCCAGGGCCCTCCGTTCCAGGCTCCGTTTGGAGTGCCCTCGAGCGAGGGAAATGGTCCGTTGCTGGGATAAGAATGACCCCTGGACAATGGCAGGGTGGGAGTGGGGGGGGGGGGGGGTCCGTCCGGAAATTGTCTCGTGCGTTCTACTACGACGGAGCTCATCGACGTTTTTATCGCATCCTCCGATGCCTCGTAAAGATATACGCCGTTTGCCAGCTCCCTGGTCCTGCTTCCGATCATCTGTGACGCGAATATTCGACGTTTCGAATCCTTTAATTTCATAGAATTCCAAATTTATTTCGTTCAGGTAATTTTTTGAAATTTTTATTGCTTTTATCGTGCTCCTGACGTTCCTCTGTAACGGTATTGCAATTTCTTTTTTTTTTCTTTAGATTTTTCTTTCCGGAACAGTCGGGCATCTCTGGATCTTGTTCCGCTCCTGGTACCCATAGGTGGTGGAGGCGTCTTGGCATTTGTTGCACGAGGCAAGAAGCCACGACTGGGCGCGTTCGCCGCCTCGAGCGAGACATCTGTTCGACGAGCGTAGTTCTCGGTGAAAATAAGTAAAATAAGTAAAGGAGGTTCTGGAGTCCCGGAGAGGATTTTTGAGCGAATGAGAAAGAGAGAGAGAGAGAGCTGGGTGGATTCGTAGAAAGTAATGGAAAAGGAGAAAAGAATGGGCTCGACGCTTCGCGACTCTATTTATCGGTCTAGACGCTCGCGACGGGAGAAACGCATTGGGAAACATCGGGCGGGTTTACATCTCGTGAAATTCGTGCGACAAGGACTATAAATAAGCATCGGACGGGGGGCGGTATCGACTGAAGTGGCTTGAGTAAAAATATACATATACCCACTGTACTGTACCAGACGATGGAGGGTTAGGAGGTTTAGCTGTACTTGGTAACTCGAAAAGGCACGTGCAATTTTTTTTTTAATAAATCTCATTACTCCTTATCGCTTCTATTATTCTTCCTCTCCCGTTGGTCCTGTCATAAATTTTCAGTAGATAATTCCTTACGGGATCTGCCCGCGAGAGCGTGGGCATCCGTGCTGGATGAATCCAATGGAAATTCATCTTGAGTCTGGATGGAAAAATATGACAGTTGAAAAAAAAAACGAAAGGAAATATAAGTACTGGTCCATTAGGAATCTCACGAAGATTCAATCACTGGTTAATACGAACGTCGAGGAAATCGATCGGTTTTTGAAAATCTCTTTTTGATTGACATACCTTCCACCCTCGTGGCAGGTGGAGGATATACGAGATGAAAGGAATTCAAAGGGGGTCAAAGTTCACGGGGCTAAGCGTACGAAGTATTCGTCGCACAATTCACAATGTTTTTATCGCGAATTCTCGACTTTAGGGCTGCTGCGCCGCGGAGCAGAGCGATAGTGCTGAATTAATCTGGCAATATGCCGCCTGCGTTTCGACAACTCAATACGCGAAATGCATCGGACTCGCCTCGATGAAATTTTTTTGCATTTTTCTTTTATACTCTTTTGCTTGATACTTTTTTTTTTCATAGGCAAACTGATAACAAATTATTGAGTGCTGTGACGCTTATGGCGATTCACACGGTTGCAGCCCGATAAGGACGCTCTATCCATACTCGTGTGCTTTTTCCTACGATGTGTGTGTGTATATACATATATATTTGCATATCCTACATGAGCCCAGGTCGCGGGTACGAGGGAGAGTCGTAAGGGTAGAATCGAAACAGTTGCAAGGGTTGTTCTGAAAAATACCCCTTTTACGCAACAGCCAAGGCTTCGTTGGTATCGATCGTTACAAATGGTGTAGCCAGCCTTTACGTATATACATATATACAGCATATACATATATACAGCATATACACTAAAGGTATATACACAGTACAGAGTTCGAGGTAAAATCCTAGTAGGATTATCCTCTTGTATCGTGCTATCAATATTACTTTCTGCAAATCTTCCTCATCTCTCGCAGCACAAAATACCGTAGCTCCGCTTCAAAGAGACTCTCAGTCGCTTAATCACCCTTTTGAAAAATGATAACCAGCATCCCTCTCTCTCTCTCCGCTCAACTCGATACGCACAGGTGGATCTGTGGGAGAACTTGGACCCTCCTGCGTTACCGTCGGATCGCAACGTTCGAATAGGAGTTACCGCCAACTTGAGAAATTTATTTCCTACAGCTGATTATCTTGATTAAGATTTTTTTTTAAATTTATTTATCTACCTACTCCGTGTACCAAGATCATTAGATTCTACAGTTACCCGGAAGATTTCAGTAACTTGATATATTTTCGCCCTCTGACAGTCCCGATCTGGTAATTATAGTTTCTAGGGATATTTTTCTCAAATTTCTTCAATATTACAGACTCCTTCCGGCCCTCTTTATAATTCCATTAAGCAAACTTTGAAATTTCCCTAGAGACTTGTCACTCGTAACGCCGCTAACTTTCCGCCTCACGCACCTGATATATATATATATATATATACAGGCGTATAAGTACGTGTGTATATCTAGAGTATAATAGGTTGGCAGCAATGCTCACTGGCTGAATGCCACAGTAGCTGTTACCAACCGGTGTAAACTAAAGGCACACTCTTAACCTATGACCTCAGTCGCGAGGTCGAAGCCTCAGGTGCAGTACACGATACTGAATTACCTGAAATAAATTTTATTCCATAGACCATGTAATTAATAGATGACCAATGACGTTTCGTGTATGGGAACGATCACAGGTGGCGCCAGCATATAATTAAAAACGTTTCCCTATGGGAGCCGGATCGGGATTTAACGCGAGGGAACTTTAGCCTATAAATCTTAACGGCCTCACGTAAGAAAATCCTCTCTGTGCAGCATCCCTGGCATAGAAGTTTTCGTGTAAACTAGAACGGCCGAATGCACGCGCCTTGAGGCTTTATAACGAGCGTGTTTACGGCTCTCGGTCGTTCGGCGAGTACGTCGGGCTAAGGCTGTAGGAAGATTTATCTCCGGTATATCGAGATGAGATTAGAGAGAAAGTGATATTAGAGATTGGTGAAATTTCATTCTGTCGCGCAAGACCGGATACGCGTCTACCGATTAGTCAGTGAGACGAATACCGGTAGCGATGACTCGACTCTAACTTCGCTCAGACTCCTGGGCCTCGTCTTACTGACTCCAAGTAGGTTGACCTGCACTGATCAGACGGTTGGAAAATTTTTCCAGTAGGGAGTACCGATCACTAGTCAGACACGTCACAGTCTACTGTACGTTTTACACAGGGAATACCAAGGACGAAGGATAACGAAGGAACTGATGGATGGATGGTCGGACAGACAGATGGAGGATCGATCCAGCAAAGCCGCCCTTACGTAAGGCTGAGATCCCACGGCCGTCTAGGACGATCCACTCGTCATCCCGGAGCTAACGAAAATTAATGTTTCCCACGAAATCCCTGAGCTCGCTCTCTTTCTCTTTCGCGGGAGGGAGGGGGAGAGAGAGATAAAACGACTTTCACCCAGCGACTCATAAACTCATTGGCCGAAACTAGATTTCTTTAATCTTCGTGCCGCCTCGGCTCGCTGCTTCTGCCAATTGGACGCGGCCGCTTTTCCACGAGGTAGCCTTGACGAAAGTCTCTGCCGGATGAAGACGAGCAAGCTCAGACGTCTGGACTTGACTCAAGTCGAGTCATAGGTCATCAACGTATTGATGAAAAAAAAATTATTTTTTTTTCGATATCAAACAGGTCAATGAACTCACCGATGAGTGTAATGACTTTTGGAATTTTTTTTTAATTCTATGAATTTTCAAGTAATTATCACTGATAGTGCTATCTATCCAGACCGTGCGGTGTACCGGAGAACGTAATTCAAACCGCATTGCAGTGGAACCGCAGCTAGCCGAGGGATCGCCTGGCGAGTAAACGTAGTGGAAGACGAAGAGTGCGGGAACAGGAAGCGGAAATGAGGGGAGCGAAATGGGAAGGAAGGAAGCAGGGATGAGCTACCTTGTTGTGTATGTGACTACGTGGCCAGTGGTATGCGATGTCATTGGAACGAGCTACGGTTTAATTGGATCATCGAGGTCAGGGACGGTCAAGGTCGTACGACACCCCGAGCCAACTTTCTGGCCCGTCTCGGCGCCTGACGTGACTCCAGCCACGACACCTACTCTCACGTTTGGTTCACGATGAAATCATACTTCGAAAATAGTCTGCTCGCTCGGCAAATCCAGGCGACGTCATAGCGAGAATTCGTACAGTCATTTTTATCCTGCTTTCTCTCTTATGTCAAAAATTCGAAATACTTATCTTTGCGAAATTGTTAGATAACTGGCTTTTTTCTTCTCTTTCTCTCATCTCGTATTCATCTTTCGTAACGAACGTGGCACCGTTGAGGTTTGCGACGGTCCTGGAAAGTGGTATGCCATTGGACCAGCAGCTCTATCTGGGTAGCAAGAGGGTACCCAGAGATTTGGTACCCTCTTAGTGCGTGAGGACTGGTATGCTGAGGACAATGCCACATTAACCTATGACCTCTAGTGTATGTCGGCAGGTCCAATGGGAGCGTACATCCACTTAGTCAGGTGCCGTTACCATTGTGCCTGTTATGCAACATCCTCCAGGATCCTAGCTACGAAGGCCATCCTGACCGTAGCTGATTATGATATTCAAGCCTATTATCTACTGTGGCACCGATATCTGGTTATTATTATATACATATATAAATGCAACGCTAAGAGTATATACCACTGATAAGACTCGGTGAAACTCTCCCAGAGGCCAGTCACGTAGAGATATCCTCCTGGGGGCGTCTAAGCAGAAGCTTTTTCGGACCGCTTTCCGATTCCCAAGCGAAATCGGCTCCGAGTCCTAATTATCGGTTTCCATCATTGAACTCTATTAAGCCGAGCTTCGATTATAACTTAGTGGGAAAAGTTTCACGAGAAGTTTACGCCATCTTCCGAGGGTGATAAGGGAAGATGCTGCGCTCGTACTTTTTATTTTTTTTCTCCACATTGCACTCTAGGATCATTCAAGTGTATACGCTTGTTACTTTATAACTAATACACGTATGCTGTTTTTCTTACTATTGATCATCTACGAATTTGATTTTTATCTTTTTCGAAAGATCCAAAAAAAATATGAAATTTTTCCACCAAACATCCTTCACGAAATTTTTACGTTTTTCTCTGAAATATTTATATAAATATTTTATCATTAATTTACGTGTCAAGTGAAGCCACGTGTCAAGTCTTGAGAATTGTATTGTTTGCGAACTGTCAGAAAAAAAAACAGACTACAGGTGACACGTGGGTATATACGTACGACTAAGAATTCGCCAGACGCCACGCGTCGATTATTGAATATCCATATCGATAAGAATTTACGTCATTAACAAAAAAAAAAAATTCTCATGAACCGTCAAAACGGATGATTCGGAGAATAAAGTATCGCGTACCTTCAGACGTATAAAGTGAATAAGATGAGTAATCCGAACGAAGCTAGTAAACGACGCGTCGCGACGCCCCCAGCAGAAGCGTCGGCGTATGCATACTCGTCCTTATCTCGGATGCCTGGTAAGGAGACAAGGCATTACGCAGACAACGCGACTCCCACTACAGTAATGAGGTCGCCCGATGACAAATCCTTTGAAAGACTTCCTCCGAAGGGTTCCCCCCCCCCCCCGTTCCCCCGACCCCAACCTCTTCGAGGTCTTCGAGCAAAGGCGCCTAGTGAGATACGTGGCGCTGTAGTCGTCCTCTTTATTAAATATGAACATTTGCAAAGGGACGCGAGTCCACGCCCTCTTCCGGTCCCTGGTCCAGAGGACGGCGACGTCCTCCATCTTGGTTGAATATTAAGATGATTACTCAGGGAAATTAGGATTTCATAAGCCGTAGATAACGGAGGCTGATCAATAATCCCTAAGAGAAAATCTGGTTAATTAATGAGGACAAGAAATTAATCCGTGCGACTGGGATGCTGCGTCGCGACGTCGACCCCTATAAGATATGTCGATCCCTTAGGATTCCAGAGTTCTTGCGGATGGCCTTTCTGCGCTATCTCATTTCTCTTCCCCTCCACTCCCCCTGGTCCACCTCATCTTTCCATCTGGCAAAGACTTACATCTCGGTATAGCTATGGACCACTGTGCTCCCTTGCGGGCGCAACGTGACGATGGATTTGGCACGTTACCCACTGTCGGGTATTTAATGCTGAGAGGAGCAAGTTCACCAGCTCGTTCCGAGGGGGCGAACTCGTGGATCCTCGAGAAAGGCCTGGAACGTGTTGGTTCGAGAGAGAGAAAATAAAAGTGAGAGCGTGGAGAAATTAGAGAGGTAACAGGGTATATATAAAGGTTAAAGATACAGGGTAGGTAGGATGGGAAGGTTAGGGTACGAGAAGAGGATGGGAGCCGATGCTGGACCAGGTCCAAGTCGCAGTACCCACGCATTCCGGATGCTGCCAGAGGCCAGGCCTTGCTTTCTTTACTTACACGTATAGTCTCCTCCCTATACACCGTCCCTCTCTCACCCTCATCTACAAGAATTCCCCTCGGCAGACACCGGAGCTACCGCACTTCGCCACTGTCGGTATGTACACCCGGTACGTGAGGTGCGATCCAAACATCTGGACGTTCCGAGGATCAGAATTCACGGTGAGTATCTTAAAACGCTTCCACCGAGGAAGTATAAGAGCAGAAGGAGAAAGAAAGGAGACTGTCTATTCCAATTCTTAAGCACTACCTGGTAGATCGGATGTCGGTGCAGGACCGGTACCGGATGAGGTCTCCGGGAGCTGGTGCGTCGCCGATATGGATCAGTGGATCAAGGGGATGGCTTTCCCGGGTATAAGGTGGCCGTTAATGGAAGACCAATATTTACCAGGACGTGGCAATAAACAATGGCAAGCCAGTAAGTCCTGAGGAACTCCTGGGGAGCGTCGCCGTCGATTAATCGAATCCGAAAACTCTTCCCTTCGCGCATCCTTATCGGAATCGTTCGACGTGTCGTACGCGCCTAATCCGGCTTTAACGCCAAGCCGATGGGCGAGTCCTTCCGGCACCTCCAGGATCACCAGGAAGCCTCCGCTCAGCCATCTACGGGAAAACCACCCCGAGCTAGCGGATCTCCCGCTTACAATCCGTTTCACGTAAGCCACTCTGCCGTCCCCCCCGTTAACTCCCTCGGGAACATCCTCCACTAGGTTACGGATATTCTCATCTTCAACCTTCTCTCGTCCCTTTGAGAAAATCTCTCGTTATCAGCCTCCCGAAGGACTCTCGAAAATTCGCCCTGTCTTTCGGACACCGGGTATAAGGGTCTTTAAAAAAAATCCCTCGGAATTAAAGAAACCCACGGGTATAACTCTTATATGGGCAAGGCCCAAGGCGTGGGTGGTGCTGGAAAGTGGAGAGGAATAAGAAGAAGAAGATGATGACGAAGAGCTGCCGGCGAAGTTAGGTAGGAAAGTGCAATGCACTTCTGTTACGCGTCTCCAGTCTCAGCAGGCCAGACACAATAAATAAATAAAATCCCTACCTATATACCCTATCCCCTCCACGGGTGTAGGTATGCAGTGTGGCCAACTTAAGCGAGAATAGCGGCGCTTCATAGGGTGTCTATTTATATTCCAAAGCCCATTGATCGAACAGCCAACCAACGTATCGGTATCCTGCCTGGAAATTCTCAGCCTTTTCAGCCGATGATTGACTGCGTGTATGAACTTTGTTATTCAAACAAGAGAATCTCGTCAGGAAGGTGTCCCACCCCTTGGCACCCACCGACGAAAAGCGTCGATATGTCTGTGCCAAAAATTATTGTTACGTATCGTATAAATAAATATAATTTTTTACAAAAAAGTTTATTCACGCATTAAATTATTATTAATTTCTATAATTTTTAAATTAACTAAATAATTTCTTTTTTGCATATAAAACGTTCTGCCAGTGGATGCATATGTAATTTATCGATTTTATATTATTATAAATTTATTCGAGTCTTACGTTAATTAATTTTTTTTATTCTTTATCAATCCTAGTCTCGATTACGCTCACCTGTGGTACCGATCGTGAGTATGTGCTATTCTCATATGACCGTCACCGATTTCACAAGGGTGTTCAACTTTATGCGCATGAGCTTGCGGGCTTTCTTCGACAATGGATTACGTAACCACCGCCACCGTCTCACCTCATAATTCACTTACGACCCTAAACTCTTTCCCTATGGCTTTCCTCTTATCCAGGTATCCCACCCTGTAGCTTAGTTATCTCTCAGACTTCGTCTTCGACATCAACCTGGTTATCATTCCCCGAAGTTCTTATCGAAAATCCGTTTAGACGCAGGCAGGCTTGAAGGTTTGACATTTACGGGAGACTCCGCGGATTACGTCATCGACTACTATCAGCGAGGTTCCGCGTAATTCAGATAAATCTATGACGTTTAATCGAGTGATCTCGTGACATACGGTCCACGAGATTTATTTTTTTTTTGACAGATCAAAAGCAACGTTCGTGATCGCTGTATAAAAGGTTTGTTGCGAAATATGCGTATGCATGATTTTGCACTTAATGCAGATTTTTTTTATTTTAGCATACGTTTACATTTTTTTTTTGAAAAAGAACCACGTGGCATTTGCCGAGGATAGCTTTGCTTGCCAACTGTCAAAAACGCACGTGGCACTCGTGTTAAGGAGTTGACGTTTAACTATAAAATAAAAAAATATATAATCTGTATGCGCACCTTATCAAAATATTTTTCAATATATTATTTCCATCATAAATATTTTCACGGCTCATATGTATTCTCGGTATCGATGACGTTTGGCTTTTTAGGTATCGAATGTTAACGTCCCTCAAACCCTAGGCTATTTTCTTTCGACCAACCGAAGGACCTTCGGCCATTGTGATTGGTCGCACAGTGGACTAGGGCTAAGACTCTCTTCTGTTCCTTCAAATTTATTTCCTCCGTGTGGCCGATACGTGACTTGAAATTTCCAGAAACAAGGTAGCTTTCTCCAAGGGCTGACTTTTCAGAGAAAAAAAAAAGAATTTCGTATCGGTCATAGGTCGGGATCAAAAGACTTTTTTATAGCTCAATGATATTCGGTAACTAGATTAAGGTTAGTTCACAAGCACCCGACCGATAAATTCTAACAAATAAAAGTGCATCGTTATTCATACGATCGGATGCTGTGCGAGTACCAAATGACTCCACGTAGCTGCTGACTGTGAAGGCACCTTTACGTATGAAAATCTGAACCAAGGAACCTGTTGGAAGATACGAAAAAAAATTGCATACCATCCAAGCACACTTTAAATTTCATCAAGCATCCCGAAGGATTATTTTCTCCGGATCTTCAAGATCTCATTTTTCCGAGAAAAGACGACATCCTCGTCCGGCACGTTCGATTTTCTCTTGACATCCGGCCAATTCCATACTCCGTCCAGAAGACCTGCACTGAGGATCATCCGGTTATTTTATCGCGAGGAGCGAATTCTCTTGGAGGATGGACCGGAGACGAAACGGGTCCAGGAAAACCATAAGGAATTCTCGATCACGTACGAGTCGTTTACCAGCCGAGAGTTCGACATTGTTTTCAGGACACGATGCTCTTCCGCACTTAACTCCTAAGTAAGGTTAGACGCTGCTCCGTTATCCTGCGACGTCAAGTAGGTTAGGTACCCAACCTGTCCTTACGCACTTCACGAGGACCTGGAGGAACGATCTCTTCCCCGTGGCAGCTTAACTTCACCCATATACAGATAACTTCCTGGATCTCTAACCAATATGGAATTCCATGTGAACAAGACCTTATACACGTATGCATGGGCTTTCGATAGATTCGAGTGTAACGGGTGAACGCATTTATTCTGTACTGACCAACCAGCACGAATCTATAGGTATACACGAAACGTAACGTAACTATGTCGAACATAGGACAGGAGGAACAGGACCTGGAGGAACGATCTCTTCCCCGTGGCAGCTTAACTTCACCCATATACAGATCCTGGCTCTCTAAGCAATATGGAATTCCATGTGAACAAGACCTTATACACGTATGCATGGGGTTTCGATAGATTCGAATGTAACGGGTGAACGCATTTATTCTGTACTGACCAACCAGCACGAATCTATAGGTATACACCAAACGTAACGTAACTATGTCGAACATGGATATTTCCTCGGCAGAATGCCAGTACGTAGGTAGGTACGCGGAGATAGGTTAGGATACCTGCGAGCAATGAATATGGAACTGACGTGCCTCCGAGACTAACAAGTTAACTCGTTAACCACGCTAATTAGTTGTGGTGCATAATTACACGCTTACGGAATATGCATACGGAATCCCTTGTACGTTCGTTAATAATGTTTGAATGGAGCTGCCCCTTTTGTGACGTATCGACCGGGTCTATAGGTACGATCGTATCTTGTTTCTTGGCGATTCTAAGATATCGATACTTTATGCCGTATCTCATTCTGGTGATGGATCGTCCTGATCCCCGTCCTCCTGGACGCTGCGTGGGTCTACGAATGTGGCGTCGCGTTACCCGGAGGATAGAATTCTGTCTGCGATAATGAGTTTCGATCGTCGACCTTGTTAACCGTGTCGTATGGGATTTTGGGCTGAGTCTGTCCGCTTGCGAGAAATCGGAGGAGATTGGCCACCTAGCGGTATATTCGTCGAGGTGATGTTCGTACTGGTTTCAGAGTTTGATTAACGGGATGTTTCGATGGACAGGAAATGCAATTCTTATCATTGGAGTCTGTGATGATATCATTTACGTGAATGGAAGGGAAGGGCAGTTCATCTTTAATTTCTGTGAAACGTCGTTAACTTCGCTGGTGACGTTGGCGGACATTTTTTAAATTACAAAATGTTCCTGTTCCCAGGAGGTGACGGGACGAGACCGTTGAGGAAATAAATAATGCCTTTTTGAGTAATTCCAAAATATATCACGATTCTATCGAATTTAAGTAATTTTAAGAGCTGCCACTTTTAACCCCACTCAGACCCGTCTTATCTGACCTTTCTCTGTGTGGAATTTATATCGTTGAATCTTTTTGAAAATTTTATACATTTTGATTTGTTTCACGGGAATCCCCGTTATTGAACTGGAATATACGACATCGCGTATACTGTACTCGGGGATTCCCCTTTCTGCCAGCAGATGTAGACGCTCTTAGATGGTAAACGGATCTGTCCCGGTTAAAGACACTCTTTATCTATACTGCGAAAAGCAGTCGAATGCGTATTGGACCATCCAGAGGCTCTAGGGTCTCTCTCAAAGTTTCCCGTAAACCTGGAATATGGGAGTGACGTAAAGTTTATCGTGCCGCAGCCAGAACTAATATGGCCTGGGAAATAAAGGTAAATGGCGCGAAGCCACAAAGGCACCTATTCTTGTGTCGAGGGTGGAAAACGTGGTAGCAGAAGTTTTCATCCATACAGTGAAACCGAGCGAAAGATTTTCTGCCTCTCGAGTCCCATATACTTTTAATTTTAAAGTAAGAAATATACATATATATACGTCCCCTATACTTTATTCTATATTGATTTCACGCCAGTAATTTCTACAATATTTAATCATAGTTTAGAATCGACGATCAAAAGACACAAAAGCCACCTCACAATGCCCACGCGAGGAAAGCACAGAACGGAACGAATGAATCATTCAAAAGCGCTATAGTAAATAGATTCCTCGTAACTCGTACACGCCTATGGAAGACATATTACTCGATAGACATAAGACAAATGATTGCTCGGCGCCTCGGCGCTGGCCTATTCAATACGCCTGTCAAGTAGTCAACAGTGTATTTGTAGTAAAAGGCCTATACCCTAATGCTCATAGCATTAGGCCAAGCTACCAAAGAAGGGACCGCGCGACGCTGGTATAAAACTTTAGTAATATTTGCCAAGACTGTACCATCAATATTAAGACACCAAACGACGGCAAGGAACGTATTACAGGCTTTTTACCCAAGTGGGTACTACGCTACGAACTATCGCTCTGCTAAAAAAAAAAAATTTCTACAGCCGAATACAAATGTCTCCACCAAATCCAAAATCTTCTCCGCGAACGATCAGAGTCTCTGGGTACAAAATAAACCAAAAAGCCCATAGGCGTAGTCCGATCAGTCACAAGGAACCCAAAATTCGAATTCTTTATGCTAAGCTTGGTTTATACCTGCGTGCGTTATAGAAACGCCTGGAATGTTCTAGAAGGAATTGTGTCCGGGACACGGGGAAGTCCCTAACTCGCGGGATTACGTGAAGGAGAGACAGGGCTTTTTAGGTCAGGAATAAGACACAATATCTAGAGCTTATTTATCACCTCCAAGCACCAACGTTACCCCTTCTTACTCGATTCAAGCTTACCACCCCCACCCACCCCCTTCCGTTACAACCGCCGACACCGAAAATACCGACGCCAAAATCGACGTCACCTACAGTCAGGGGGTGCTTTTCATTTCGAAACTTAATGTCTGCATTGTTTAAGTACGATAACAACCCCTATTATATCTGCGAAATTTCCCCGAACATTACCCTCTCTGTTCGATATTGAATTTCCTCTTTGCTCTTTTCCCTTTATCCTAAAGCCTCTCCCGTCGGACGAGTCAGTCAGTAATCAGCCAGTCATCCGAGCAAACCAGCCCGTCGCCCCAGTCAAGTTAAGAGGGGTTGTACCATGCGGACTCCAATCGATATACCCCGCAGCATCCCGAGAGTCTTTGTCTTTAACAAGGGATGAAAATTTCCTTGGAATTTTCAAGGATACCGAGCTACTCTACCCTCGAGAATAATTATTCTTTTAACCCTCTATTGAAAAATTTACACAATAGGTGGCGACACTGTTTTCTCTTCGAACGCAATGCTACGCGTCTCCTATATTAGCATATATACATATATTATGTAACCTCGAGACAAGGCGAGTCTATAATGTAAATAAAATCCACCCCTCAGTGGATCCCCTGTCGAGATGTTCTTAAAACGTGACTAAATGTCGTACTGGCCCCTAGATAATGCTATCTGAATTCGTTAAGAGCTCAAGCGCGGATATCAAACGAAAAATGTACAGTCACGTTTCAATAGTGTTTTCGAGAATCAACGTTCTTTTGCTTGGCAAAAGAATCGTTCGCGGGTCGAATCGTTACCGAGAATTAATTAGAAATAAAAGGGGTGAAACGATCGGGGATGAAAGTATGTTGGGGATCTCGAGGATTCTGCGAGTACCGTGGAAGGGCTGGAATCGTTAAAGGGGTCAAAGGGGTTTACTGACCAGTCGTAGCCGTAAGGTCTATGAAAGAGCACGGAAACGAGTACTACCCTTGGGTTAGGGGTAGCGAGCAGAGCGAATAGCTGTGCGAACATAAATTCGTTGGAGCTTTTCATATATGTGTATACGAAGTATACATAGATCCAAGTATATACCTGTATGTGTTATATGCATATATAGATATGTAAGGTCATAGGTTAGAACTCCCTCGTGTCGCCAATCTATATGGAGGTTGAATATGAAAGAGTATAAATTAGGCATGGCGGCGTGTGGCGCTGAACTGAAATTTCAATTTGGACGAATAAACTATACACGTTTTGCTGGGTTTTACTGTTTCAGATGCCAAATTCGATTAGGGATTATATTATTTAATGGTGGATCGACACTGTGAACTTATGGCAGATTGAATGCATTAATGATTTTTAATTGACGGTGAGATGGAAATCACTTTTTTTTATATTTTATTAGCGGTTTTATTTTTACGCTGTTTTCATATTGTGTTGATAAGGATCTGAAGATATATATATAGTGAATCAATCGAGATTGGGTCCATATCTCAAATCCTCAAATTCCTGAAGATGATACTCCACGAGATAGCGTATACACTCCAAAAGATAAGGACACTCGTCCCTATGTCTATATAAATACGAATTGGATGCTATTATCAGGGATGCATTTATAGTTCATTTTCATTATTGATAACAGACGGTGGAGATTAGAATGAAGTATATGAGGTTATACCGTGACGATTAAATTATACCTTGTGCATTTCTAGTAGGTAGGTAATCTTGATCTCTTCTAGAATAAAAGTCAGTTTATTTTCAAACACTGCTATTTTAATATTGAACCAGATTAGAGCGATTCCAAATCAGATTTCAATTATATAGTATAGTTATATATAGTTACACCGTGTAGATGAAATCTGACTCTCGTAACTGGTGAAAATTCACGGTTCTCGATATTTAAGTAGTATTTATTAATAATTTCAGGCTATTTATTAACAATTTATTTTGCTGCTAATAAATTTTGCCTAGAATTATATTTTATTTCTGCAAGTTATTTCGAACCGGATGTACCTGCTGAGGATGCCGGAAGTATCGGGCAACTCTTAGAAACTAAAAGTCCACTGGGATCGGTGATAACCGCTAGATCATCCTGTATACAGGATACGGGTTGAGTTTTGTAGAAAAAAAAAGAGGTTGGATAAACCCAAGAAATTTTAACCTAAATCGAGTAGCGATCGCGAGCAATTTTGTAAAGTGCACACTCTGCCATACCGATAAGGAGAAACGCATATCGGATATAACCGATGCCATAAATCATTCCGCAAGATCGGCAGTTCATCTCGTAGCCGTCGTTGCTACGTCATACCTCTCCTTCACTTTCTATCGGTTCCTCCGCACAGTTTCCGGGTCTTATGACGCAAGAGTCATTAGCAAATCTTTAATTTAATTATTTTCCAAAATTATCAACCCCATTTTCATGCTTCTACGTAAAACCGTACCTTAACTCGAAAATTAGCCGTCGAAAGTGCTTTTGAGATTAAACAAAAATTAAAAAGCTCAATCCCGACTCTGGCACTGTGTCTGCCTTACGCGTGGTATATATATATATATATATATCTACACATGTATTTACGCGGAGAGGCACTTTCGTGCGCGTTTTCATAAAGAGACCGAGACAAAAAACGGTGCCGTGAAACATCGTTGCTTTACTCGTGGACGTAATGGGCGGAAGGAAAAGGGAAAGGCGGAAGTGAAAAAAGGACCGAATGGAAAAAAAGAAAAGTTTTGTCAGTGTATTATGAAAAATATTACCGTGCGGTATTTTCATCGTAACGATGCGACATTTCCCAGTCATTTGCGCCCAGCGGGCGTTCGTGCGGGTGAACCTTTTTACCCCGTGATACGACGATATTTTTTTAATGCTTATATCTGTATCTGATTCGGTACTATATTGCTTATATTATACTATAGTATATCGTACGAAGTTTTACTGTAGTATAATATTCGTGCCAGACTATACTGTACCTTAGAGCACAGAGAAATTGTCGCCTTCAAGAATTGCCTAGGCCTTGTGTGTACACCATGAAGATGAAAATAAATTTATTATAATTTTTAGTAAATTCTTTGGAAATTCCACTGAGATCTTTCGATCCCAAGACCAATTCACGGTATTGCATGCCTTTAGATACTGGGTGAAATATTAAAAAAAAAACAGACTAAACCAAGCGGCATATCTACCTCGATTTTACTCCAGTTCATTGTCTATGCCCTTTGCTCTTTCAGCTCTTTACTTTGAGGTAGGCCGCTCGGGCAAATCGCTCCCTACTTGTTATCAGTGACGTAGATAGAGAATCTGGAACCGATTAAATTATAAATTGCGTGTGCTTACGTGGGAAAATAATCGATAACACTGTAGAAATTCAATCGTTAACTCATTCGATCGTAAAGCCGATAAGGTGAGCTGTCTACGTAAAATTTTCCACTTTCCCCCTCTCTCCCACCCCTCTGTCGCCCTTTGTCTCTGTCACACTAAATCCTTTATCTTTATTTCCGTCGAGAGAAAATTGATTAATGAACCGCGTTACGTTTTCACGGGAAACAATGTTACGTCACTACGCCAAGATACGTCCATACGGGCTTATCTATGCGCGAAATAAGCCAGGGCTTTAATGAGAATCGATCGTCTTCCGGTTCTCGGTAGGTACATTCATTGTCCCTTTTTAAACTTCCGGTTATAAAAATACCCTTGTAAAAGAGCCCAGGTACCCTTTTAGCTGTTTCGTACAATAAACAGGGTACTTGTCTTGGGGGGTTTTAGATCGTTCCTGCGATACTTAAAAGTGACTGCACGAAGCAGATAATATTTTTTGGAATGTCGGTCGGCGTCATATTTTTCTGGCTTAATGGCCTCCCGACTTTACTCTTTAGTTATGATCCCTTTCGCCGAAGAGAAATTTATGCGGAATTGCAATCTCGATAGTTTCAGTTTCGGTACTCTCTTATCAGGCCGACCATCCCTACCGTTCCAGAAGCAGTACCAATGTTACTTATATTAGGATCCAGATTGCGACCGGATGAGCGTTGGATAGACGAAGATGAACAACGATGCCTGTGGTAGTGGGTCCTATCTCGACTAGCTACGGGGGTGGCTGGTAAAGCAAACGACAATAGGGTGGAGTTGCTGAACTGAATTCAGATTGGGGTCACTGGCTTTCATCAAGGGGTACTCAGGGGGTCGTATAGATATGGCTGCCATGTAGACGAGACAATTGCAGTACTACAGAGTTTCCCCACGTAATTACGCTTCCCTCATACGTCTATACATATTGATTAATCACGGCCAGACTCTCCCAGACAGTACAGATATGAATTTAAATTCGCATAAAAAATTCAGCTAGACCATCCCGGCAAAAAAAATTTTCAACTTTTTTTACTGAAAAGATAATTTTAACATATCGAACTGGAGGATTTCGTTTGACCTTGTTCAATAATATTTTCCATGGTACATAGCCAAGGGATTGTTGAAAGTGCTGGTAAAAATTTCATGGGTTTCGGCATTTGGTTTTTTTTTTTTCATGAACGACGCAGGGCGCCGGGTATGACCAGTTTAAGACGTCCCTGGGATATTAGGAAATTAGAGCGTGGGATTGATTCGGGATCGATCGGCGTTACTAGGTATGCGAGCTTGGATCGCTAGGAGGATCCTGAAGTCTGGATTAGGTACCGGCCAGGTCTCACAGGGACCTGGTCCAGCTCCTCTTTGATCTTTGCTCAGCCCATGTAAATCAGGGTCGATAAGTGGTCCCAGGAGAAATGCGGTCGACGATCGCAGAGTTCTATTCCCGTTGTAAATGTGACAGGAAATAGCCGAGACAAAACTGTCCTCGGGTATGCAAATGGTATAAAAAGGTGACGGGAAGGCGAGACCAGACGAGAGAAGACGAGACGAGCCGAGTACCAGGGCCATTGCCAAATCCCGAGGTGACGGTTGACAACTCCGTTGTAGCAGAATCGAGTCGCGGACCGGAGTAAGGACGTGGCAGTAGAAGAAGAAGATAAGTCACGAGTACCTCGGAGAACTGGCTCGAGTATAGAGAGAGAGAGAGAGAGAGAGAGAGAGAGAAACGAATTTAAATCGAAAACCTACGTCCAACCTGGTTTTAGGACTCTTATTATTGACTCGGCCGTGACTCTGAGTCTCTGAGTCTGAATCTGACTCAGACTCGACGGTCCGCGACTCGGCGACTCCCTGATTCTATTTCTGGCGGACTCAGTCGGCGGACCCCCACGAACTCCTGAGTTCGCAGTTATACACATATATATAGCTATACATGCCGTACGTTAGCCCTGAATTACGTAGAGAAGTACAGTCCTCTGTCTGCCATCGCTCGACGACGACCCTACCTAGCGGATCAGTCCGGATCCCGATGGACAGCTCGAATAATTCCTAACCCGAGGATCCGAGGACGTTAAAAAAAATTGGCTTACCAGGAACATCCATCTCACTCGAGACATCTCGCGAAGTGGTTCAAGTTTCTTCGATTAGGCATGTTTATGAGGTTGATCGCGATGCTGGCAGCAATTTTTCAACAGTAAAGGAGACTCCAAATTTTTCTTCGCCCCATGAACTCGAACCGATACGACATAACATTAAAAAAAAATTAATTAGCGATCGCAAAGAAATGCCCAATTTCTATTCCCGGTACCGGAAATCGTCCAGATAATCGGCTCCTCATTTCCGGCGCTGCACTCAAGAAGATCGAACTTCTTCGCTTCTAAAAGAAGTCTCTGGCTCTCTCTCTCTCCCTCTCTCTCTCTCTCTCTCTCTCCCTCCCTCCCTCCCTCTCTCCCTCCCTCCCTCTCTCTCTCTCTAGAGAGTGTTTGACTAACCCACTTCTGAATCAAAAATAGCCCACCTCCAACAGCCAAGCCAGTGGAGTTTAGTGTCTGACATCGAGAGCTTATTCTACTAGGAGGTTCGCTATAGTGCTCGAGTTGTTCGAAAGCGTCACAGTGACACACGATAGTCGATAGAATCGAAGACAGTATATATACCATGGATCACAATTACAGCGTGGACAATGTTATCGATAAGAATTAAATATAGAACAACAAAGGAATAAGATTCCGCTGAAATACGTGTAAGGATTAATATCAAGGACGAGTCCTGAATAAAGGAACGTCAGGTGAATTAATTTCATTCGCTCGAATCCGACGAACCTCCGACTCCGATTCGACAATTTGCGCGAAACGAACACGAAATTGCTTGAACCGTCCGAGGCTGTTTGCGCGACATTTGTTGGGTCTGCGGCGCACGGGATTGGCTCTCGTCGGTTCGTTTGCGAACAAACCGATCGATTTTACGCTGCGAGAACTTCGTCGTTGGTACACACGTATACGGTACACGTATAGCTATACATACAGTACTACCAACAGCTACGTACAATCTCACCCACTCTGCAAGCCGCGATGCCATTTCGATTCAATTTTACTTCGATCGATTCTCGACTTTACCGGCTCAAACGGCGTCGCGTATTAGCGTTCACGACCTGGAGGATGTCTTTTCAGGATTTCGCCAAATTAACATTATTTCTCATGGACAACCAGCATCCCTAGCTAAGAAATGATCCTGGTACCACTCCTGCTAAGTTTCCTCTTTCTTGTCCGATCTACAAAAATTTCCTCTTCAACTTCCGGTTACATGAGAGCAGAGAGCAAAAAATATATATATATATAAATTCGGTATAGCCCGTATACCCGTGTTTGTAAATGCGTGGTATATAAACCACGTAACCTTAAGAAGGGAAAAAAAGTGCCAGTCACCACTTACAACAGATGAGACACGTCGAAAGGTAAAGCACCTACCTACGTTCATTGTATTTTAATGCCTTACCAGGAATGGCCGCCAGAGAGCGTTTGTTACGCTCGTAGATGGGTATCGATGAGAACGAAACTAGAACATTAGCCGACTTCGTGCCTGTAATATGGGATCGGCCTGGCAGAATCCTTCCGTTTACGGTAAACGAGAACAAATTTCCTCCGGCAACCTAACCCAAACCCAATCCAACCCCGTGACTTTAACAGACGCAACCCTTGTGCGATACACAGAAAGAGTTATAAACAGACTTCCAGTAAAGATTTCCAGAGTCGTCTGCGTGGAAACAGCCATGGATTTTCGAGGTTAAAAAGATCCTTTAAATTGAAAAAAAAATTCTCCATGTCGATAATACTGCCAAGGTTTTTGAAAGAATCTGAGAAAACTTTTTTTTCAAAATTCTTAATTCGTCCACCCGAACGTTACCTGGGTAATGACTCGTGTCGTTCATTAATGGAGGCATTTGGACGAGGGTAAAGTAACGGAACTGCCCTAACGCCTGTCGGCATATCATTTTGCCGATAGTATCTTACCCCTGCGACCAGGGCTCTCCTTTTCTATCAGGTACGCGATCGTCATTCGTTCGATGCGTTCCTAATGACATTTCGGCATCGCCCGTTCGATTTCGCATCCGATAAGCCAAATGGCCAGCGGCCGATAACACGCGAGCTTGATCGGCTATAATAGGCGAGCGGACTGGTTGATGCTCGGATTGCTCAGTGCCTTACTTAATCGACGCAAATGTGGGATCGCTAATCGATATCGGTTTAATCAGTAAATCGATCTGTCACGCAGTTTCGACATATCGAATCGTATCGATCGACCGATTTAAGTATGAATTTTCGAGCCAGAAATTATTATCGCGAAAATAGACGTTTATACTACAATCTTTTTCTTACGATCGGGTAAATAATGAGAATCGGCCTTTTTCGATTGCCACAGTCTCCCCCCTCTTCCCCCAGAAACCTATAAAACGCTAATTTAAGGGATGATTCGGAAAAAATCAAAAGGGCGCCCCCCCCCCACCCTCCTCGTTCCAGTGAGAGGAGTCTGGGGAGAAGTTTAATCAGGATAAATCAGGGCTAAGTAGCCTCAAACAATGAGGTTATGAAGACGGAGCAGACCCGACACCCTCTGGTTCCTTCTAAGGTGGTAAGGATCCCTATGCATATATATACATACATATACTATACAGTTCAGAAGGTTAAAATTTCACGGGGGATGACTTTGACTACCGGAAAAATCTGAGCACCTTTCGTCCCCATCGACGTCACATACCGTTTATTTTTTCCACCGCCCTTTTCGCCCTTATCGGGCCACTTTTTTTCCACGAAATTCTCGATTGGCCTTCTCCCCCCGCGTGAAAAGCCACCGTTCGTTAAACGCTATAAGAAGGGGGCAAGAGGTACGGCGTTATCGGAGGATAGAAAATGGCTTCGATATCGATTCGGAGTGAAAATCGCTATGAGAATTGGCGTGTAGTTCCTTTTGCCTTTCGAGCCAAACGCCAACACGTAAATTAACATGGCGACGTGGGACACGTTGAAAGGTCATTCGTTGACCTGTCGTGGATAAGGAATATCCGTATATCGAGGGGGAGAAAGTACTTTCTTTATTCCTTACTCTCTCCCTCCTTGCCGGGCTGTGTATAAGGGGAGTCATGAGCTGGCCAGTCAGCCGCCGGGAAAACAGGCAGGCGGACCAGTCAGACAAGACAGTCCATAAGGAAAAGTAGGTTCGGGTGTACGGGATGCGAGGGGCAGTGGAGAGGAGGGAGGAAGGGTTTGCTTTTAATCTCGGTAAATCACAGTAACTGATTTTATAATCATTATTAAAGTCCGTAGTTTCGCAGTCGCTTCCCAGAGATACGTCGGTTACGTGTGTACAGAGGGTATACCGTGTGTATCCAGTGTATGCATAAAGCGTTGAATCCGTATATACAGGTATAGGTGTAACGCTGGGTAGGGTGTGGAAGGGAGAGGCAGCCATGATTCCTAAAGGCGCTTTCGCTGGGCTTAATAGACACTCGGGCGTGTACTCAACGACAGAATCTAAAGCACAGCTTGAGACTGAACCTTAAACTGTGTAGTCGCTTCGACGAAAACGAATTTTGTCATTCCCCGAGGACGAAAGGAAGAGAGTAGGATTTCTGTAGGGTTAAGGGCTGTGTGTAGGAAAAAGAGGATGACTTTAACTAAGACCGTTTAGCATAATAGCCATGAGAAAATCATCTAATCCGTTTCCATTATGCATACACATTAAGTACTGCCTTAATGGTTGGCTTTAATCTTCGCACAGTGCCCCGTTTCGTTTCAATTGTTTTCAACGTACGCGATAGAATATAATGAATGATGCACGGAGAGAGAGAGAGGATATGAGATAAAATGTAGACTATCGATAAAAAGCTCTGGGTATATGGCTGAGGCAGCGGGAGGATGCCTTGGTGGTGTAGCGATAGGTTTTAGGGTAGAATGAGAAAAGTGGGGAGAGGGGAAATTAGGTAGGGGAAGGACGGAGTAAGAAGTGGGGGAAGTACAGTAAGCCGGGACCAATATAATCCAAGGCCAAAGTATAAGGCGAGGGGCTTATCTTATCGAAAGAGACGATGCCTGCTGGTCACGACTCCCGCGGGAAGACAGGGAAGCTCGGGACCGTAAAGAGTATATTTATTGTTCGTTCAAATTACAGGCGTACCAACAATCGTAAAGGAGCCAGGCGTCAGGTAAAGGATATAGGGGATGTTTCTACCCTTATCGCGGTATCGTAGATCCTCGTAGGAGTCATATACGGACCCAGCGATTTATGCTAGGTGCGGTAGCGGATGTGATCGCTTGTAGTCTTGGATGCTGATGGTCCAAATCTTTGGAGATGATGGGATTCGATCTGACGGAGGAAAGTGGTGATGGAGTTGCTTTCAGATTTTTCGACTTCGAGAGAATCTTTGAAAATGATAAGGTTGGCAGGAGGCTTTCGGACGCTTTCGAGTATTTCCGTTCTGTGTAACGAGGGTGGATATCAGGGTCCAGGAGCAAGGATAGGGATGCTGCGACTTGATAAGAACTAAAATTTCTTAGTGACCATCCATACGTTCTTAGACCAGACGTTAGCAGCATAGCCGGACAGAGGCGTCCTATTTATACAGTACAAGCCGGGTTTAGGTACGCGAGAGAGACCACTCGGAGGCGTCGTCTGGCGTCGCAATACCGGCGCCAAGTGACGGACCCCCGACGTCGCGAAGCTACCCCGTGGACGTGTTACCGAGGAACCTGGCGCTAACCCAAATCTTTTATCTGTCGTTCTGCACAAGATGCCACGATTCTTTTTCATTCCTAATACAGTGGCGTCGGTATATCGACGTCGTCGTCGCGACGTCCGATCGCACCTGGATTACTATTAGAATTTTTTTCCCTTCGAATACCAAAAACACTCGTGTTTCAGGATGACACCTACTTTATTTTTTTTTCTTCTCTCACGGTCAGGGACGTCGATCCTCCCACCCACGTGTTCCACACGGGTGCAATATAAATTAACGACTCGACAGTTTTTACCCGAAAAACGCGAAGCTCATGATTTTTCCCCGGACGTCGTTTACCAAACAATTCCCAATTGCCTTGTCAAAAGTTTCGCCAAAAATTCCGTCTGATTTATCGTCACCCGTCGCCGATTTATTGTCGAGCCCGCAACAAAAAAAGTCATCCTCAGTCGCTTCGTTTTCCCGAGTATTTTAAAACCTCCGCGGTCATTAATACGCATCCACGTACGACCGATGCACATACATACACGTACAGTCCGTGCCAGTGTCCGTACCGTTTACACGAGCGTCGGCTATTCGCCAATGAATTATTACAGCACAATGAAACGTCCGGGTTAGCCGGTGATACCGTCAGTTCATCCTTCCCAGTTCTGGTTCCACTTGTTCAACGCATCTCCAGCCTCTTTAACGTCATTATAACCCACCCACGTGTCACCCGGTACGAAAACAGTCAGCTGGCAGTGGCCACGCGGAATAACAATGGACAGGGAAATTGCATTAACCCAGAGAAAAGTTTTCGCCAAAACTCATCAAGAGACACGTGCTTTCGAGACAGGTGATAACGAGTGACATTTTTTCCATAATAATAAAAAAATCAATCCTAACCTAAAGCACAACGCCTCGCACCGGACGCAGCTCGGACAGGATATTGGGGTACGAATGACGTTGGACAGTCGGACTTGAAAATAATCCCGAGCGTGTCGGTAATTTATGCGTGCAATTAGGCGGCGCCAAGGCTTGTAAATTAATCGGGAAGATGGTAGTAAAAGTTAATTTGGTAGGTAGCCAGAGCGGGTGAGTCGTTTGGTCCAGGTGGCGCAGAGAGGCTGGGTCGAGTCGGTACTCGAGAGGTGAGTTCGCGAGAGATGCCGAGAGAACGGCAACGAGCGGAGGAGGGAGTAAAGGCTAGGTACAGTGCGAGTCAAAGAGAAAGACGAGAGAGAAAGACTAAGAGAGAGAGAGATGGGAAACTTACATATTGGATACGCCTAGGCGCACCAGAGGATATTACGAGCTTTACTAGCCGGTGCTCCTAGAATATCTGGGTCTCTGTCAAGGCTCGAGGGTAGACTCCCGTATACATATGTACAAGTGCCCGGTGCCAACAGTAGACGGCCCTGAGCATATAGGGAATCGCGTTCTACCAATGTCGTAGACATGGGGATACGTACATAGGTAGCTAGTAGTAAAGCCCACTAGTCAGCCAGTCAATTTCGATATCTGTCGTGAACGCTTTCGAGTGAGGTGAAGTTTGCCGTGGTAGCGATATTCGAAAAAGGTTGATAGTAAATTTTCATTTTCTCTTATCGGTTCGGGATGGACGTGTATAGGTGTCAGCACTGCAGCACCGGGTACACGTGTCCTTGGACTAGCAGAAGAATATCGTGTGGGTATGGATATAGGTATACGTGTGTGTATATATATAGCTGCTCGCCAGCATCTTCCTTTCTTCATCTTCCGGTACAAGGCCTCGGGAATGAGACCACCTGTTGTCGAATCCTCCCTTCTTTGAATATTTTTAAGTAATCCATCCAAATGGCAGACTCCGCAGGAGGCTGGGTACAGATACGCGCGATTTCCTTTGGGATCCGTTTCCGGGTGGTAATTCCACTGTAGCTTCCTCCTCTCGTAGATTCCCACGCGTCGCGACGCTTCGATACACGGAATAGACTTGTCGTATCGGGGACGTCTTCCAAGGTTTTTCAATCTTATCGGAAATGAAATCCCTGGCGCTTTTTCAGTTAGAACGGATCGAAGTGGCCGAGATTGTCGTGGGGAAATATGTACAGCCTCTAGTCACGTTTTTCAGGGGTCAAAATCTTTTGACCCGACTGTACGGTGTATGTATGTATATATTTTTTGAATTTTTATCTTGTATCGGATCAAGGTCGTCTCTGGGTACAACCTAGATTAGTCCAATTAAATTTTCTTGACGACCAGAGTCGTCTCGACGTTATATCAACGCTGATGAGATTAGCATACTTATATCCTATTCGTAATATGCATACCTGGTCGGCGTCGTATGAGCGTCGGGACGTAACAAAAATTTGCATGAATTCGTAAAGCTCGTAAATAGCGGATGACCACGGGTACGATATACGAGCTGTGTGCGTACGGTAAAAACGCGTTAGGACGTTGATGCGTTCATGGGGAAATGGTATCAGTATGGATATGAGTTGATTAAGGGTTGGATATAATAACGGCGTGAATCGCGCGAGGGATGATATGGGGTACGTTGTTGAAATGGCACGTACGATTTTGCGGATTCTCGCGCGAACACACTTAATCCCGCTTTGCGCGCCCTTAGCGTCATCCTGTGAATTTATGCGAAATCGTCCCAGGGGAATACCAAAATCCCGTATGCTTCGTTAACACGGTACAAAGGATAATTGTATCCCGGTTCCAGGGAAACCATTGAAAATTCCTGCTTTTGAACAATCACGTGTGAAGCCTTAGCGCGTGGATGCCTTAGGATAGTCGGGGCTTTCTAAATCATTTCATTAGATGGACAGATAAGTAAATCAGGTTAGGGTTGGACTAGGTCGGGGTGGCAAGGAAGTGGCTTTTGGTTAGAAATTTGAAAGCTGATTCAAACGCGGAAATGGGCTGATGGAATTTGACTTTTTTTTCAAAATTTATCCGTACCCTGATACGTCGTTGATAAGGTTAGATGAGGTTTATACCGCCAGATGGCAAAAAGTAGCCTAAGGTAAATTTGTAAAGAGGTTTTGTCAAATGCAGAAGCGAAGTGTACGAATTTGAGTAGGGTTTTTTTTTAGGCGCATCCGTACCTTGATACGTTACTGTGGGTGGAGGAGATAAGGTTAGGTTAGGTTGACACGGTACCAGGACGAAGGTGCACCAGGTGCTTGTGGGTGGGACCCGAAAAATGGGAATTGTGGATGAGGTGGGGTCAAGTAGGGGGAAGTCTTGAGTCATATCAGAGAGAGGAGTTAGGTCGAATTGGCGGTTGAAGTCAGGCTGGCCAAGTTTAGCGGTTTCTAGGTAACCGATGCCGGGCGTCCCGACGCCGGTATTGTCGAGGGTCTCTTCCACGTTCTATTGTCGTATCGTTAGTCATCATCGAGGCGCGGCTAGTCTGACACGAGACTTTTGAGTCTTGGATTTGACTCGAGTCAGCTCGATAATCAGATTTACGTCGGTAAAACAGGCTTTGCTTCTTCTTTATCTTTTTCCTTGCCTTATCTTTAATCGTTCGCTTTAGTTTCACGGGATACAATGATCCTTCGATTTGATTTTTTTCTTTTTCATCCGGGTACACGTACGCAATGTGCATCTGCGCTTCCGTGCGCGCGCATCATTTCAATTGCGCATGCGCAGTACCTAACGCAAGTACCAACCTAAATTGGCTCTTTCGTAAGGCGCGTTATCATACGTCTCTGACGATAAATTCGCCGTATATGACTTCCTTCGGTCTGATATTCATTGCCGTCGCACGTGCGCGAATATCAGACTATTTCTCATCGGTGTTCTACGAGACGCCCGACAATCTCGACCAATTTTACCCGACAGTGGCTGCTGCACTGAGCGTCGAACTATTCGCGATGACCTTTTATCACCTGAGATAACTTCACTTGCTGATATTAAGAGTTCATAGGCATATACGAACCTTGTTCGTACCTCCTTGGTGTTTTTATAAATTAGTATGAAGGTAAATGAACTACTGGGGTCGCAAATTCTACTTTATCCCACATTGACCCCGTATCAGACTGTAATTTTTATAATAAAATTGTTTCGCTGTACTTTCTTTCGTGTACGGAGGGTAACAGTTCATACTGATACGAAGGACAATGAATATTGCTCAGGTGTTTCGAATGATTTAAGTTAGTTTGGGTACAGGGAGTAAGGGTTGTGAATTTAGGGGATGGAGGGGTTAGCCGAGGGAATAGAAAGCTCGGAAGGAAGTGAGATAAAAGTGCCATCACGCTGGGCTCATCCCTCGGAGGAGCTTTATCCCAGAAGAGAAGTTCTCGCGTCGACGAAGTCCCGTTACTCGACGAAAAGTTTAATTTATTCTCTCCCGGGTGGATAACGGAAATCAAAAAAAATTGATTTCGCCAAGGGAGACGGGAACTTTGGAGAGGCTGAATTATGCCGCGATAACTATACGGCATTAGTGTCGCGTTGAATTTAATTATCGTCTCACGCAGCATCCGGTATCTTTACTTGGGGTTTGTAAGGTGGTACAGGAAGTTTCCTCGATCTTATTTCCTCTCTCTCTCTCTCTCTCTCTTTGCGGCGTTCGATCCTCATATTTTTCTCTCTTTCTGAAAAATTCTCACGAGTGAATTAAGTTTGAAAATTAAGGCGGTTTCTCATGAGACTAGAAAACTCCCAAAGGACCCACTCGCATGGAACCAAAGATATGCGAAGGGTCTCTCTCGCCGAGTTTCCATAGAGAATTTAGTGGACCGGGTTCTTCCAGTCGAGTCGTCTTCAAGCTCTTCGAGTCGATTTAAGATAAGTGAGAACTGGACATTGTGAAGAAAGAAGGACGTCCATACGGATGACGTCGCGACGCTTATTTCACAGCCGACGGTAAAACTCTGCAAGCTCCCTCCTATTTGAATGGCTCTTTTCATAAATCCTCGGCTCTTTCTTCTCTGGCCCTTGGACCCGGCAACTTTTTCCGTTCGCACCACAGACGTCCAATGGGAACCGCCCGAAGGAACAGGGGCATACGGTTTCCCCGACAGTGAGACTCGTGGTGAGCATTGAGAAAGAGGATGAACCCTGGTCCCGGTCTCCTCCACCTCAGGACGACCTGGTCCCGCTTCTTGCTCCCTCGGACGATCTAATTGTACCTCGTTCTTTTACGCCAATGGTTCCTTCTTCATCTTTTCCTTTTTTCGCCTCCCCCCTGCCCGCCCGCGTCGCCATCCCCTTCTTACATTATGGACTCGCCTTGTTCTTCTCATTCGATTTCACCATTTCTCGACCTCCCAGTCTAGCTCGAACCGAGTCTAATTCTTTCGCGCCCAAGGAAATTGAGCTTCCTCCCATACCGCCTTCCGTAGTCCCACCTGGTACCAGAAAGAGAGAGAGAGCCAATCTTGGTGAAAAGTGAAGAATTATATATGCGCGAGAGATGCAAACGTAGATTGGTAAGATAAAACAATTACAAGGTTCGATGAGCAGGCGACAAGATCTCTTCGGATGCTCTGATCAATGAAGTGCGGGGTCCAAGATCATAAAAGGTAAAGATGAGTTCAGTCAGCTTCCCGAAGTCTCTCCCTCCGGTTCCACGATGCTTCAACCCTAAATATCATGGTGGTCTAAAATATCCCCAGGTCCAACTTTTTCACGTGGAGCCATCAGGAGCATCTTATTCTCAAACCGGAAGTCCTGCCCTAATTTCGGCAAGACGCAATATTTTTCGCTGAGCTTGCTCAACGAATGTCACGCACCTCGCAGAGGTCAACGACCAAGGCTGTACTGGGGCGGATTGTTCCCGGCGAAGCCTGGAGAAGAAGCCGATCGTAAGTTTCATTCTTCTCGGCTCCTTGAAAGTTCAGCCAAAGTCTTGAGGTCCTGAGACTCGTGCTTCCAGTAACTTTGAAAAGGCGAATTGCCAGCGTCTAGTTACCAAGCCGGTAGCGGTGGCCGTGCGTACTATACAGCGGGGTGGCCATTGTAAAAGTAGACATATTATACAATACCTAACCCTTATATTCTCGTAGTTATTTCGCTTGAAATTGGCAACAATGTTCAAGTGGATAACAAAGGTACAAAGCCTGCAAGCTCGTTTCATCAGCTCGAACTGTATTCAGCCGGTAGTATAGAGCTTTACAAGTGTTTCCAGACCAGTCAGAGTGGAGAAGGGCCCACGATCCGGTGCACGTGACGCCGCGACGCCTGGCACCGTGGCGCCACGTGTTCTTCCCTCTTACGTTGCTCCGCCACGTTCCTTAACCACCAGGATGACCCTCTAGACTTTCAACTTGACTAATTAAGGTCTCACTCCTTGATTCTCTCTGGAACGTCGCGACGGGCGTCGCTACGGATTCTCACTAAGTGCGCGACGCCTTGATCGGTTAATCACTTCCGGTCGTACCGTACGAATGACTCTTCGTCCACGAGGATTCCCGAAGTCTGCCGGGCTGGGCTGAAATAAATTAAAGCACAGCGCTGACTGACTGTCAAGTTGGCTGACTGCTTTGTACACCTGAAGTCAAGGCTGATAAACCTTGACAGGTGAAGGGCTCTCATTGGCTCGTACCACTTGATACCGGAAGCGAAAGATTTTTGGAGTGGGAAACCCTGGAGGTTTTTCGATTCAAAGGGACGAATTTGCATTAGATCAAGAGTCTTTTCGAAATTGGTAACACCGCAGAAATTTTTACATGTGGGTGTGTTCCCGTAGATCTGTATATATGTATATATAGGAACAGGCAGCGGCTTCCCTCAGTATGGCGTACCTACTTTTTATTAAAATTACTAATTTCCGGTTATGGATCAAGGGGATTATTCTTAGCAGGGAGCCAATCAATTTGCTGTTTTTTATTCAAATTAGAATATTCTCTCCTGCGAGCGATCCGCCAGACTCAATCTTCCTTCTAATAAAGCGCTACTCCTCTCTCTCTCTCTCTCTCTCTCTCTCTCCAGTATTTTCCTTCTCTCGTTACTTCGCCTCTCCTCTTCTCTTCGAATCTTTTCCTTCTCTCTCTCTCTCTCTCTCTCTCTCTCGCACTCTCTCTCACGCTTTATCTGTTCGGTTCTCTCAAGGAAGGAAGAACGCTTCGCTAAGAAGGGGCCCCGCACTTGCTTTCTTGCTGAGGCGAATTAAGTCGTAATGAAGTACAGAGTAAGAGCGGTCGGACAGGGGCTGTCAGTCTAGTGAGACCGAAGTGCTGAAATGGTAAGGGCTGGCGAGACGGGAAGAAAGATATGACACAAGGAGAGAGAGAGAGAGAGAGAGAGAGAGAGAGAGAGAGAGGTGCGATCTCGCGAGTAGCATAAAGGAAGCAAAGAAGCATCCCAGTATACCTAGATAACGTGAAAGGGATGTTTTTGCCAAAGAATTTATATATGATTGATTTTCACAGCTTGTATATCAATGCCTGTATACATATATATATACTGCCACTTCAGCTATCTCACTTCCACTTCATTTTCTGAATATCACTTTCGATCTGAGTTGGATAATACAGACTCGCGTGTCCTTAGGCTACGATAAGGGGTTGATCAAGTGGATCTCGTCGAGTCTCAGGAACTTGCGTTAAGTTAGCTGTGCTTTTTTTCCTGACGTAAACAATCTCTTCGTCAGTCGGTCAAGGCTCGGCTAAACTCGGCTTCCCTCGGGTGATTAAGGTAAACGCGATAGAATGGCCCGTCGCCACTTATTCCCCCGCGAAAAATTCCCGCTCGAAGAATTTTCATCGTGCGATCCTCGCTGAGAGTTCGTGGCGAAATCTTAGGACTCGCCTTAACGAGGAACGTAGAGAGAGAGAATCCTTGACTGAATTACTTACTTTCTCAACACAGTGTCCGCCCCCGAGGGGCCACCCGGTTCCCGTCAACGGGTCCCATCATCCTCATTCTCTATTTTCCGAGGCGAGAGGTTCCCCGTTTTTAACTGCCCTATAAAACTTCTATAGTTTATGGTTTTAACTTTTAACGGGAAAAGTTACTGCGAGATTTTCAGTGGGCGTAAAAGCTCTGATATTCCATACGTGTCCTATTAAAGTCGCAAGTTCACGGCTGTCCCGGTAGGTGCTGCCAAGATATTAAATGGTCGACTAAGTCGGGCGACCAAATCCAGAGATCAGTGAGGGATCGGGAGAACCCAGTAGCGGATGATCCAAATATTCGCAGGTCTGCCAAAAGGAGGATACGAGATAGGGGATACCATGCGTTATCAAATAAATTGTTATCTAACCTAAGCTTCCGAGCTAATAATTCCCAAAAAAAAACCCGTAGCCGAGGACAAGGACCCTGAAAAACCTGTGGATAGACCTTTAACCAGGGCACAAAAAACGTCCCACGATCCTGTGACTCCTGATGTCTCCAATAGACGGTGCAAGACATACTGGGTACAGTCCTCCAGAAAAAGTTTCTCCATAGGACTTCTGTACTCGATGCGGGGTAGAGGCGATAAGACCAAGAAGATAAAAGCCCAGGGAGTCCCCGCCAACTCCCAGTAATTATTCCTAGGAGGATCATCGAAAGTATTAAAACCCACTGGAGAGGACCCGAGAGCGATCAAGAAAATCCTCCGGGACCCTAGTTCCTGATTCTGATCTCGTAATCCTCCGATTTCCAAGAAATTTATCTCCGCGGCCCTGTCGACATATTAAGGACCCCGTACATTCAGACCGTAGCAGCTCCAGGAACATTGTGGTCGCCCACCGTGGCTTCTGGGTGCAGGCTGAACTGCTGATGGCAAGAGGCGGCTCGCGCGTCTGATGTTAATCAAAGGTCGTGGCGAGTGCGCAAATCCGCACTGGAGTCCGACGGGCGTTCCCAGCTGAGGTCGAGTGAGATGGGGGCCTGGGTAAAAGTCTTAAGGAGAGCCTGGAGTTCTTAGCCACGGCGATGGTGTTGGTGAGGTTTGCGGAGTCCAGGTCCGTGGCGAGGGGCGAGGTGGGGGGGCAGAGAGGGGAGGACCGCAATCATTATTAACTCGATCATCCACCGCTGCAAGACAAAGCGAACGCGCGCCGCCAGAACGCGAATAGAGCCGGTCTGGTGAGTGGCGTCGGTTCCTGAGGGGCGTCCAGGGGAAGTAGGTATGGAACGAAACGGAACGGAACCTGGGTTAGGTTGGACGAGTGCGCGTAAGGGCCTTGCCCGAGAGAGAAAGAGAGCGCGAGAGAGAGAGAGAGAGAGAGAGAGAGAGAGAGAGAGAGAGAGAGAGAGAGAGAGAGAGCGAGCAAGACCAAGAAGCGTTAGCGCCGCAGGATAATTATTGCCGGAGCGTTCGAGTGAAGAGACGCGAAGAGTGAAGCAGGTGTTCGCTCCGTTCTTCGCTTCCTTCCTCCAGTCCCTGGGTCCTGTGGCTCTTGCTCGCTCTTGGATCTTCTTCGTTTGGCTCCACGTCCACCCGAAGCGGTTCACCAAAGTTAAGACTCCCATTAGTTCCCTCGGTCTCTTGTTATTGATATATCTTTAGTATTACGGTAAACGTTACACGGATGTCCATCATTTTCGAAATAAGTTCAAGGGAACCCTTTGTGCTTGCCGACCTGGCTTATAAAGCCACTTTTATTCTTCTGCTGTTTACAACCACTTTTATTGGAATTATTATTCGAACTCTGTACCATACTTTTTTCTTGCTGTGAAAAATATAAAGGAAAAAAAGAACGTACAAGCGTAACCATCACTACGAACCATTAAACATGGTTAACGTTTTGACAGGCATCTTGCACAGCCAGTCGGGTCTCAATTCTTACGTAATTTTTATTCGGTTACCCATACCGAAACGCAATGGCCTAGTCACACTTTTCCTCGTGTACGCGCAACGAATAAACGTCGTATCTCAAACGGGCAAAGTGGTCCAGCAATTATTTTACCGAATGTATCTATCTGACCCCATCCTCTTTGTCCGATAACAATATTTCTCCGACACGATACCATTGTTATTAAAAATATATCGCACCGACACTAATACACACGACTGCGTCTGCTATATCTCATGACTTACTCGATCTCTCGACTATGACGTAACGATCGCCTGTATTGCTTCGTCGGTAAGGTAGAACCGCGATACCCGAAGCAAACATCTTCATCGAATAGCTCAAATGTGCCTGACGCACGTTCCTCTTGGCGTCGTCATTTCCTTACCTCAGCAGCGTCGCGACGTCCGCCGCCTAGGAGTGCTCTTCGTAAATAAAGGTGAGACTCACAGGCGCCCCGACGCTACTCGTCAAGGGACGCCTGGTGTCGCGCGCGTGTCCGCAAATGAGGCGCCTGCTCCCTCTCCCCCCTCCCCCCCCACCCCCTACTCCTCTTCCTCCTCTTTTCTTCCTGTCTCTTTGCGGCACTACCGACTTTGCTGGCTACTTCAGTCGCATCTCCGCCTCTCTTCTTTACCGACCGGTACACGTAACTACGTACCAGCCCAGTCCTGCTTCATTTTCTACCAGGGCTCCACTGGGTTATTGCCCATTCTCGTGTACTTCAGCCCCCCCTCTCTCTCTCTCTTTCTCTCTCTCCTGTCTTCATATGCCTCATTCTCTCCCACAAATCTACTCTGTTCTCTCCTCATTTCACTCTGAGCCCCGTTTCTCGCGCATCCGTCGCGAGTAAAGGCGGACACAGACAGAAAAAGAGTGTCGTCAGCCGCACATCCTAAATTATATCTGGCAGATATTCCATGGCGACGCTCGACCCCGACTAGGTAGTACCGTCGGCGTCGTCCTATCTCTCGTAATTAAGTACGAGCCCGACGTATGCAGAAGCATCGCCGAACCGACTTGGTACCACAAATAAAGTTCTGTACGTTTGACACGAGCGTTTGAAATTCTAACGAAATGCTCAGGACTTACGTAATTAATGGAATCCGAACGTAACGTAACACTGCCACGTGGCATATTCACCGATGAACCCACCTTTAGTAAATTATCGTATGGCTATTCTAATTTCGTTAATTTTAAATTCTTTTTTAATACCTCAAGCTCCGTTCACACTCTGCTCGTTTCTCAGTGTATTCCTCGCTTTTGTCGGTCCAGCTGATAAACATCGATTCGCACTAGTTTCCAAGGGAAGAAGACATTACGGCAACGCCTTCTGCTCTTTTCACTCCGTGTATCCCTAAATCCCGTGACAAATCCTGATCCCCATTCTCAACCACCTGTGGGGCTGTTTACCTCATCGGCGTGAACGAAGATACGAGGGAAGCCGAAGAGAAAAAGGCGGATGCTCTCCGAAGGAAAATTGTGCCTGATCGAAGGGAAGACGCGTTGCCATTGGATACCGAAATATGGAGAAAAGTAAAAATAGATATGAAAAGGGAACTTTCGTTACTGGAGTAACCGACTATAGGGTGATTTATGTGGAACGAAATATGAATGGCGGCTGAATCGAGTCTATCTATCGTACCCGGAAGTAAATATCGCATCTATCTGATATCTTTCTGTGTATAAATGCTGCACGTGTAAATTAACCTAGTGTCGTCAAACGTCCTATACGTCATCATACGTATTTGACGTATCCCAACGTCAAACTGTTTACGTACAGCTGGCTGTATTTGACCCCCCTAACCCTTTGATGGAGGATCGCTACTGGGTGTGTAAAAGTTTAAGGGTGTCCTTTTGCTGCAAAAGGAATATGGATACGCGGATGTATAAATTATCTGTTCGTTACGTAATGTCGGGTTCTCATCTAGTACGGTACAGTCTGAGTCGTAAGTCGCTGTATCTGCTGCGGTAACCGTGTCGATGCTCGTACGAATTATTTTATTGGAGATTAAATCGATTGAATTAAATCGAAAATTTTTTTATTTTTCTAACACGACTTATCTTGACTTGACTCTTTTTGCGAATTTATTGTCAGCGTCGCTCCTGTCAATACCGAATGACTGGCGCTGTCAACCGCGGGCGAATGGCAGTGCCAAGGGTGACTCTCTTTGTCTCGGCTTCAAAGCTGACGGCGATTTGTGGCGACTTGGAGAACCTTTCAACCCGTCTCCTTTGATTCAAAATTCCTAGAAGCTTGTCTTTTGCGAAGCTTAATTCGGTGACGTAACAGCCTTCGGGCCGATAAGATATCACTTTGGGAACGAAATTTAATCGATTTGGTTAACGTTTTTTTTTTATACGGGTAAGATCCACAAGCATTGGGAGTCAGAATACAAAGTTCAAGGGTTATGCTACTTCGATGGTACCTGTGGCTCGTGATTACTCATCGTTTTTTGAGAAATTTTGATTATGCTTATCGTTTTATTGGTTTACCAAATTGGGGGGGTACAGGTCTGGTTCATCTTGAAATTTCATAAAGTGTTGCTAATCAAAGCTGAATTTGTTGACGTAACAGACTTCGGGGCGGTAAGATATCACTTTGGGAAGAGCATTGTTCAGGTAACTTAATTGATTTGGTTAAGATTTTTTTATACGACAAACATTGGGAGTCAGAGTACAAAGTTCAAGGGTTATACTACTTCGATGGTACCTTTGGTGCGTGATTATCCATCTTTTTGAAAAATTTTGATTGTACTAATCGTCTTATCAGTTTACAAAAATAGGGAGGGTAGAGGTCTGGTCCATTTTGAAATCATAAAGTGCTGCTAATCAAAGCTGAATTTGTTGACGTAACAGACTTTGGGGCTGTAAGATATCACTTTGGGAAGACCTTTGTTCAGAAAATTTAATCGATTTGGTTTGAACTTTTTTATACGACAAGCACTAAGAGTCAGAATACAAAGTTCAAAGGTCGTACTACTTCGGCGATACCCGTAGCGTGTGATTACCCATCTTTTTCGAAAAATCTTGAATTTACTTATCGTCTTATCAGTTTATCAAAATGGGGGGGGGGGGTGGAGGTCTGGCTCATCTTGAAATCATAAGGTGCTGCTAATCAAAGCCTTGTTATGCTTTCCATGTTTCGCATGCTCTCCGTATTCCACAATGGACGGAGTTCGGGATTCAGGTGAGAGAGAGAGAGAGAGGGAGAGACAGATAGAATATAAGAAAAAGAGAGAGATGAAAATAGAAGTAAAGGAGATGTTGGTTCAGTGAGCGGTCACAGAATTCCTGTTATAGGTAGCTACCTAGGTAGGCGGGTAGGTACAATAACCCGGCGTGCTCTGTTATGCAAATCCAAGCGTGTTACGTACGGCGATGCTTGAACCACTTCCGGTACGAGTGTACGCATATAAATTCAATGCCGATCCTCATCGGCGTTCTCCAGGTGGCTCGATTACGTATTTCCTTTAAAATTGGCTATACGATATATGCGTATATGCAATAAGATTGAATCCAAGGAGAGAGATAAGCGTGAAAAGTTTTTCAGCTGATATCGTTACTCTTGCATATTAAATTTTTTCGATTTTCAAAAAAAAAATTATTTTTACTGTATCTCAATTTTCCTTTCATATACAGCACACCTGTATAGGGTATCCTAATTACTCTTGATTACGACAGTAAAACGACCACGAGACACCTTGGCACTATGCGTCTAGCGCGATTCTAATTAATTACTGTGGCCTCCCGCAAACAGCATCCCCGGGGAATCCCGTTAGAGCGATGAGTTAGAACACATAGATTAGATAGTCGAGATAACCAGGTATAATATCTGCGATATAATTTAAGATCAGCAAGGATAAGAGCATCGCTCTCGAGATAAAAGGACGCGGCAGAAGAGTGAAGTATGTCGCGAAAGATTACGAGCGGCCGTCTGTCAGACGATCTACATAAAATTTACATAAGGAGGTTGATAGCTGGCTGCATCCCGAGGGAGTGTGTAATATCTCACGGTAATAAGGAAAATACGAGCAGGCGTCGCGACGCCGAAGTTTATTTTACATTATAGAAGAAAATCGACGGGCTTATTTCCGGACTTTTTAAAAATATGACTAATATTTTTTTTATCCCTCGGCTAACCTTACCCGACGAGCCTTATCGAAGCAGCTGATATCAGTCTTATCTAAAAATGCGTCGCGACGCCATAAGCGTCTTTCGAGACTGTAAAATTTCTTCAGCAATTTCCCAATGGTCAACGTTCAAGATCATGCTTTACTTCCTTCCCGCGTCGTTTTTGAATTTTTTCTTTTCTTTTATGAAGGGTGGTACGGGATGCTGACGACGGATGTCAGGATTCTAGTTAGCTACTGGCTACACCGAGAGCATCGTAACTTTTTTTCAATACTGACAATTTCCTTCGACGTCGGACGAGTTGTCAGGGGAAATTGCGTTTGGTATCCCTGCCGCCTCTGTTGACAGCCGTTAAAGGAAGACTTCGCTTTAGAATCGAAGAGGAGGGGGAGCTTGCGGAGGATAGGGGATATATCTAATCAGATGAGGAGGAGAGAGCGAATAAAAAAACATGAAAAGTGAGGAAACGTGAGAGATAAAAAAATCGACGCCTCGACTCGTGACGTCGAAAAATACGGTAGACTCTCAAAATTTACTTAATAGAGACGCGTAAGCTAAACGAAATACCAATCGCGTACTCAAAAAGATCGTGGAACTTCCCCCTCTCCCGCGACCACTGAAAATGCCCAGACGTTCCTCACTGCAAGCTTCTAGAAGGTTCGAGAAAGTAAGATGTGAGGGGCTCGCACTGTAGAACCTTTCGAATTACAGGGTAGCTGGGTGGGAGGGGGGGGGGAAGCTTCGCAAAAATTGTACAGCTTCTTCAGATTCCCCGTCAGGATATAACGACGTCACGCGACGCCGCACGTGCGGGGCCTACAAGTTTGGTTATTTTATTTTTTTACGTTTTATAACGACGAAACAAAACTTTAACGTTTTATTCCAAGCTTTTTGGACTAAGGGAGAATTTATATACATACTTTTATATACGGTTTAAGTATGTACGTGGTGGCTTTTTTTCGAAGATTTTGAGAAATTTAAATTCTATATTTAAAATCGACACTCTATTAAATATAGTACAGTCTCGATCGTTGTATACGATTTGTAGTTAAACGCGTGTAAAATATGTCTGATCAGTATCGAGCTTTTACTACTTGAAATTTTTAGTTATTCTCATGAGGATTTCCTTCGAGCTTCGGCTTTGCAGTTGGTATAAGCTCGCAGCTTTTTTCTTAAGCTGTCTAGAGGCTGTCTGTGGGAGTTGGGGGGGAACTGTCTAAATTCCGGTAGAACGAGAGATCCGACGGATCCTGTCGGAAGACGATGAGTTAACGGATCCTGTCGATCTTTGGGTTTGCGTAAAATTAGCAAATGCAGCTGGATGCTGGGTCGAGATGGTCGGAATGAGCGTCGGATAAAAAATTTGGGAAACAGAGACTAATTTTTCGAGAACGGACGAATCAAAGTTGTGAAATCCCTTGACTAATTAATAAATCGTGATTACTCACCGGAGATGGTCCAGCTGATCCGTGAAGGCCGAGATCTGCATCCAGTTGACACTCGGGTAGGCACTGTTTCAAATTCCCATAATCAAAAATCAAATTTACACTCCTTTCCTTGAGATCCTACAACAGTACATACAAAGTTGCACTTTAATATTTAACCCGACTCCTCAATGTTTTTCAAATTGAAAAAAATCGCACGAGCATTCCCGTGTTAAAGATATAAGATAAAACGATCTTACCTCAACGAAAAAGCTTCGACAAGCACGACGAGCTTTCGCTACTTTTCAAGCTCAGCTACGCCGCAGCTTCTTTCGGATAGAGCCAGTTGGAATTTTTCGATGAAACAAATGACAAAACCTTCACATTTTTCCAAAAACTTTTGGTATATAATAAGTAATAAAAATTAATAAATTTTCAAAAATACCCATTTCTATATTTTTTCTTTATCAAGCACTGCTTTCACGATTCACGCAATTTTTTCTTGAGCAGTTGGCAATGGTTTCAAAGCCTCACGCATAACCATGGATATTCCCCTTTTCACCGTCTACTCTCTCAAAGTGATCATCGACCCCCTCAACCGAAGCTTTGACAGTGTTGCCAACTCTTACGCAGTACCCAGTGTCTACTTAGCGTTCCGACGACTAAACGCTGTTACTCGATATTAATTAAAATCTCTATTAATTGAAAATAATGTCGATTCTCTCTGTTCGTCCGTTACAATACGGCTGGTTAGCCGAAGCTGTTCAGCCATGTGGACGTCCTAAGACGTAGAGGCCTAGTGGCGAATCGATATGCAGAGGAGGGTAACTGTGAATGGGGTGGTCGCGGTTATCCTCTGACCTAAATCTCACCGACGCTTCGCCTCCGGCCCACATCAGAGATTAAACTCAGCACCTTTCACTGTACAGTCGGCCTATATATGTATATACGTATATATATATACCGAACCACACCCGGTACCATCCGGCCCAACCACAAACCCTCGAACCGCCTACAGAATTACAAGCCTGTTGTTCTCCGCTAAGCCATCAAGAGCCAATTAAACAAACAGCTAAAAACCCAGCATCCCACCCCGTAGTCATTGGGGGGAAGGTAAATGGGGATGATTTTATGTTTCGTTAAATTTCAAGCGCCACGTTTCATTGTTAAATACCATTTTTAAAATCCAATCAAAATTTTCTTCCATCGATAGGGTCGATCGACGAGAAAAATAAACGGAGACCATCGAACAGCAATTTTACCCTTTCAAGCATTTTCCTTCGACACGTTTCAAACGTGACGTCACTATTTTTATTTCACGGGACAACCACGCTGCACGTCATTGCAGATCGTTTTTTTTCTTTCTGTGCACCATTTTTCACAAACGGGCTAGTTTGGTGTACAAAATTATTCTACGGTTCCTGCACACGTGGGATTATCGAACGTACGTGGCAGCATTGTGCATGTGGTGCTGCTACGTATGGAATCATTGCATATGTGATTTATACGTGTGGTGTCTTTGCGCAGGGAAATTTTCAAAAAATTTAATATTGCTTAGGGTATTACGCGAATGGAAGAAATTTTAGTTGGAACTGTGTGGCGTGGGAAAAAAATTTTTCTTTTAACATGCGAATCGCAAGTTTGGAAAATATGCTAATGCGGCTTTGTTCGAATCCCGAGATTCTTTTGTTTTTTGAAAAGGGACTACGAGCTTTTTTTGTAAAAACTAAACTGCGATTCGCTTATAACGAGGAGCAGTCACGTTTGTTGGTACTACTGACACGTGGACGATTCCCGAGCTGACAATTATATTGGGGTAAATAATAAAAAGATCCAAATGAAAAATTTCTTAGAACCATATTTCGAAAACCGCTCTTAATTCACTGATTACGAGGAAATACTGTGTTTGCTTTTATTTATATGTATTTTTTGGATTAATTATTTAATTCGTCGAGGAAATAAAAATTAATTACCTGTTGATTATATATTTTAATATAAATTTAAATGAAAATTTAAAAATATTAAACACCTGCAGTTCTACAGTTTTTTTCCTTTCCGAAAATCCTCTCTCAATGGTTATTTTTTTAGATACAAAAACGACTCAATGTGATTTCTTTATGGGTTGTTTAGGGTCGCTGAACTCGAATGTAATAATAAATACGACCCACTGCTATTGTCTTAGCATCGGATCGTTCCAGATGCTTTGTATCGGGAAGAAAAAGAAAAATTAATCTTCGTGTTCTTTATTTCCCTAATACGAAAGAATCACCGCAAATATACAGTGAAAGTAGTGAAGACAATCACAGGTAACAAATCGATCTTGGTTAATAAAATCCGGAGAATTTCAAATTCGATATAAAATATATTCATTAATATCAAGAGAATTATGTCAAACGCTTTTGTTACGTTAAAAATATTTTTCTACGGTCGACTACGGTGTCGCGAATGCTCACCTGAGAATCTAATTATCCGAGTAAAGGGATTCGAGCAAGAAAGAAATGCGGGAACGAAAGGAACGATGTGAAAGACGAAGAAATTTCTTATATCGCGCAAAGAAGTATATTCCGAGTTTATTACTTCCGGAAATCTAAATCCCGAGTAAGATTTTTTCTCGAATTAGTAGTAAAATGGTAGCTGTAGGCAGTTACTCCTAACACGAGGGAAAGGGTACTGCTGTGGAAGTTAACGGTAAAGGGCTACAGAGGGATCCTCGTAGCTTCTTCGTCAAAGGAACTTCTTGGTGAGCGAGCACCCTTAGGAAAGATAATAATCATTGAGGAGTTTAAATCCTCTTGGCGGAAGTGCAATTTTTTCATTCAATTAAATCCCCACGTCGCGAACGAGCGGCAGGTTGTTGTGAGCAAAGCGGAAATCTTCCTCAATGAATGGGAAGCGTCGGCAGCGGATTTTCCCTGGGAAATTGTAAACTCGGGAGTTCCTTCTATAAGAATTATTGGAAAAGTACTAAGTACCGACGTTAAATTCAATTATTTTACCGGCTGGCTCGCCAGATTTCTACGCAGCTATCCGACCCTCTGTTTACCGCACGGCCTATAGTCCGTTCGTATTAACTGCCAATTCGTAATTAAACGCCCGAGCAAACTACACGCCAACCAGCATTCGGCGTTACTGACGCCATGAAGTTTCATTGGTGTCCGGCCTAAAACCGCATTAAAATTACAATTTCTACCAGCGCAAACTGTTCCCCATGCTGACTATGTGGTTCTGCTTATTCATGGAAACTGCGTAAACGCAAACGTAATCCTAGGTTATTTAAGAATTTACTAAAATCTCAACGCCATCCGATCCCAGATATACAGTGACTTCGCCTTGTTCCATACGTATAAAAAATTCAATAAATAAAATACTTGGTTTTTTTTTCCGGCAACTTTAAAATATACTAATGGATTATATTCGAGGGTGTAAATCTTTTCAAAAAAACAAATACAAATTTTTAACTTTACAAAAAGGAAAACATCGATCGGACAAAAATATTTGTTATAACGATTGAATTTTACGTTTCTAAAGTAGTTACATTTTTTTACGTAAAATAATTATTTCTATGTTCGCTATCATCTTTCGAAAAACAAAATTTATGATGCTTATACCCAGTGAAAATTATTACGTTCATCGCTAATGCGTGCTATGATTACACGTTGCGATACCTTTTACGAACGTTTACATTATTATATTCGTTTGCCTTTACCGTATCATCAACGGCTCGTTTGACCCTTTTATATCCAAAAATACGTATATAAAAAATCGCCGGTATGTTTAACGTTAAATACCGTCCGTCTACCTGAAATGAGACACAGAAAGGGCAATTATGGAAATGACCTCGTGACAGCTAAATTCCATATAGCGTATATACCGGGTGCACTCCGTAACCTAATAAAATTCGTTGAAATATTTCGGAGTAAAGAGTACTGAAAAATTTTTCGGCATTCAAATACAGTGGGATATCTCACAGCAGATTGTCTCAGTCAGCCAATCTGTGCACAGGGGTAATAATTAAGAGAGAAGAAAGTAAATAAATCCATACACACGTAAAGTAGTAAGAGAGAGAGAGAGGTACAGTAAGCGTCCTATAAGTTGGCCATTTCGCTTTAACTGTTTCCAGGGCACTTTAATTCCCTTTATCGTTAGAATAGCGTGGCTGCCTCGTAAAGGATCCGTCCGCGCAATTCCGGTTGGTAAGCGTGGCTCTATTATTGCAGAAACCGAGGAAATCTAAACGGCGAGTCAGCCCTCGTAAACATTCCGAACGGACAGGAGTTTAATTCGATTAGGGTGCGATCATTGGTTTGAGCCCGGTTTGCTGCTGGACTCGACATAGTGAATTTTCCAGGGCGCATTATCGAGGCTTGCGATTCAAATGAGGTAGACCGACGTTCGCGCATACCTATACGCACTACGAATTACCATCGGCGTGCCACTCTGCCCGTTTAATGGCACGGATTAAATTATGCCGTGTTTGCTGAACGGGGCTTACGTGCCTACGGCAACTACATACCTACCCCTGTATATCCAGAGTGCCTAGACAACCTGGATAACCTGGAGTACCTGGTAGCTCGTTTCGCACGTGCTGTTAGAAAGTAAGCTAAAAAATTTTCATGGTTTGTGGGATAATGCGAATACGTGTAAAAATAAAAAAAATCACTGATACGATTATTCGGTATATAAGTTTCATGGAATTTATTTTTTATTAATTACCTGGGTTTATTGATTTAGATAAATAATTTATTGAAAAATAGCAACGCGAATCTGTGTCTATTCGGTACGCAGAGAAATTTACGACTCAATTTTTAAATTATTTTCAAAATTTACTCACCACAATGGTTTTAGCAGTGATTTTTTATTTCCATTAATTAGTCAATTTTATCCGTCTTACGAATATTCTGTCTAATTAGTCATATCGGTGCAATTCGTATGGTGGATAGTCGTATTAATTAATTCGTTTGTTTTTACGCATACCTGATTCAATTGTACATGCACTCTAAATATGCACATGAGAGTAGATACGCAGTAAATTGCTAGGAATTTTTAAGAGCGCCTAATTGATAATAAAAATTTCTCATTCACGGTGTAATTTGATATAAAAGAGCAGCTGACGTAGATTTTATGGAAACTTGGAAATATTGTGGAATTTAATTCGGATATATTTTTCCCTTGAAATCAATTTTAAAAAATCCGTGTCTAGAGTGTACCAATAAAAAAGTAGGAATAAGATGGACTTGATGTGATAATAGAAAAAATTCCGTGTATACAATTGATAAAGGAGCTAATTCCTTGAAAGGATACAGGATCCCCATGAGGTTGCCGGACAATGGCCGCTCAATATATCTTCAGGAGATGCACCCTGGCCGAGGCAGACTTGTCCCGGTAATCCTTGCACATCCCCTTCGTGAATCCTTCCGAGTCTCAAAACCTCTGGATTTCGTGAGGAAGTCTAGGACTCCTTATCACCACGTCTTAGACGCTTATAAACTGAAAATTCTATTTCGCAGGCTATTCAGGATTCTAAGCTTGCAGACTCAATAGGAAGCATAGGAGTAACCGGATGGATGGAACTGAATATTCCAATAGGAAGCGTCGCCTTAGCACTCCAGATAAACCTAACAAACGATCTAGATTAATAGGACACAGGGTATACTGGCTGGTTCGGCCAGTCTTTTTTAGTCGAACGATACGATCGATTTGTTTTCCTCCATCTATGCCCCCCCCTCCCTCTAACTCCCCTCGTAAATCCCGTAGAAGATTTACTTACGCGAATTGGCTGTGCTCACTTCATTGCCAATAAACCGTAGGAAGGAAACAAGCGGTCGTTAAGGACTAGACCTGAATGTCCCCAGTCTCGACTGGACCCATCAGACCCCAGGACCCAGGTCGCTCCAACCCCCCAAGGGACTCCTGAGGGTCTGACGAATTAAAAGGAAGAAAAAGTAAAAAGTCCAAGTATTCGGTAATGCCTGCCGAGTAAAATTAAATTGTCCTCGTCCCAACCTCAGTATCCGGATACGGGTCCAGGACCTGGTCCAGGAAGGACCTGGTCCAGGAAGGAATAGAACGTCTACTCGCCTAGTATACGTATACACAGCATATACAACTTGGACGATTTCTTTTCGGCAATCAAACAAGCAAGAAGCAACGTCCCAACTGCAGTTCCGTAAACCATCCCCCAGGACCCGCCGATAACCGCAGAGACTCGAAACTTTCCCCGAGGAGGATCCCACGGGAAGTTTGAACTTACTCCTGGAGTTTGAGCGGTCTTGTGGATTTGCCTAACCGCGTTAGCGAAACCTGATCCAAATATCGTTCCCAAGAAATGGCAGCCCCTCCGTTTTATAACCTGTATACCTCCGATAAGTCTCTAATCTTTCGCGTCGACGCCAGCGGCGAATCCAGACGCCGTTAACAGACACGGTCCCCCATCAATTTTCACCGGAAGTCCCGCGTCATTGAAATTCAGCGTTTACCTTATTATCTATTTTTTTTCTAGATGAGTGGAAAACGCACTAGGAGCTTCAAATGCGCCGTTCACCACCGGGACCGGGAGGTCTGCTCGGAGAACGACTTTCACCTGCTGCTCCACGAGCCCCCCTTATTTCGCAGGTACGTAAAACAGCCTTCGATATCAGCGTATATACCGTGTGGACCGTTAGTACAGATGTATCAGCCAAGCAGAAAAGCGGCTCGTTAAGCCGGCCAGACTATATTCAGGGAGGTACTGACGTCCCTTGACTCCCCGTCCCTTACACCGTCCTCAGGATTCACCACACGAAATTTCCTCCTCTTGTCCCGCCCCGGGTCCTGGCCAGAGTCCTTCGAGTCCTGCGACGTCGTGCGTCCCACGGGACTTCAACGTAATCGCAGCTAAGAAGTTGGTGAGAACGTATCCCACGAGAGTCATCTCCAATTAGCCAGGAGCCAGGGATGCGTGAGTGGATGAGCTCAGTACGGTATACCAGACGCGTACCGGTGCTGGTATACGCACCTGGATGTATGGGGGGGGCCTGATGGAAGGGGATGATAATGTCACGATAGCCCAGTTACGACCCTTATTTTCTGAGGAACTAATTGCCGACCTAGTAGACTGGCTAAGTAGCTAGATAGCCGAGTCCTTAGGAAGGGTTGTCATCCGACGTCTTAAGCCAGCCTCGAGAACGTGGTTGGAATTGTATAAGGGTAGGTGAAATGGGAAAGGGTGGTAGTCGCCAGGCTGTGCCTGAAGACGATGTTTGGTATATGATTAAATTAACTTGGATACTCATAGGGTGTCTATTTTATACGTCCTTCGTCCTGCTCTTTCGTGCACAAGCGCACCCTTGCAATTTTGTATGGGGGTTTTATCTCTAAAGCAAACGCTGCAAGCCAAAACAGACGGCTGTGCTCTTCCATTCGCTTTATTGTCTCTGCTGAATATCCTTACAGAAAGAAAGAAAGAAACCCTGTTTCTCTATTCTGCATTTTATGTCATGGACCATTGGCCAAGTTGCATGGAAGCAACCATGAACCGGAAGTAGCATATTCGTACCAAACGCTACTCAGCCAGTTGGTCCAGCTCGGCGCGAGTGGCCCAAATAACGTAGAATCATGATAAAAATTCTCTTGAACCAGCTGAAACTCTACAATTCAATAATAAAACTAAACAGGGTCGCCAATCCAGAGCTATAAAATTTTGGGGCCTTAAGTCGTTCATAACTTCCTGATCGATCGTCAAGAGTAAAAGTGATTCCTCTCAGTCTCCATTCTTCGATTCCCAGCATCACCGGGACCTCATCCCTTTAAAGACCCAACTTCACCTCGCCGGTACCATCCAGGATATGGTTACTCAAAGTTGGTCCTGTTCCCTGGAGCCGTTTATAAATAATTCATCGTAGCCGGACGAAGGTATATAAAATATCCAAGGGTGATTCGGGGGGGTGGTTCAGGACCGAGCGACCGTGCACGGGACCCCTCGACTCTATTTTTTTTCTCTTAATTCAAAATCTCAGCTCGCTACGAAATTCCTGTGCACACAAGATAAGAGCCGCACCTGGCCTCTTTGCAAATAAAATATCGTCTCGTGTCAACTTTGCGCGACTTGGCCGGGAGGCCCCCCCCGCATCCCCCACGGTCGTGCCTGGTGAAAATATGACGGAACGATATTCCAGGCAGGTACGCGACGGCAGCGCATGCCTCGCATTCGCTATGGAACATCCCTTAGACCAGGGGCAAAACTACCCCCCGACGATTCCGCGCCAGCTTCCTTCCGCTTTATACCAACAACCTCAGCTCATCCCGCCTCCCACCTCGATTTCTCATGCTTCTTCTTCCTCTTCTTCCTATCCGCCATGGTGGATAAGTAGATGGGTACGTAAGGTTGGTAACTATGGATATACCTAGGCAGTCCTATGGTTGGCTGCCTGTCTAGTTGCTGCCTAGTTGCTTAGCTGTCTAGATCCCAGGATCCTGAGACGCCTGGATTCCTACGTGCCAGAGACGGCTCACTCTTCCTCGACGTACACAGGCGTATATACCGGGTGTACCCAGTTTTATCTACTACGTAAATTCTCAAAGTAACTCGAGAAGTAAATGTCTCCTGGCGCCTCGTGCACCTGGGGGACCGGTTGACACCTCGAAACAAGTACGTCCCTTACATTTTTAGGAGGAACGTCGCCGGGTAACGGTGTCGTAACCGGAGCTGCGCGACGCCCCGATGATTCCCTGGATTACGAAGGGGCCGTAAATTTTACGACGCCGACGCCTCGACGTGCCGTCAGAGACTCGTGATGGATGCCTCGTGAGAGGATCGATCGGATTGGCATTAAAGATTCTGCTGAGAAAAAAATATATAGACTGATAGAAAGGAGCATAAGGATCATCGTATCGTATCTGCTATCTTTACCAGGATATTTCAGTACCTCGTGTCATCCCTTACGACTGGTACGAGAAAAGCGTCGCGACGCCCAGTCGATTCGCTATAGTAAAATAAGGGAGATTGACTTGAAATTATTTTATTTTGATACCCATCTAAGGGTCATGAAAATAATTTTATCAGTCTCTTGGAACGGTTTTTTTATTTTTCTCTTATTTTATAAAGGTATACAACTAATATAACTCAGCAGCGTTACGGAGTACAGAATTCATTTGACCTTTTCTTTTCTGTTTTTCTGCCGGCTAAATTGATTTCGTTCACCTAAATTGAAAGCAGGAGTCAGCAGGGAGACAAATGAGTGCTCTCTAATAAACTCGTATTTCGCTTCCGCATTCGGAATTGTAGGTATATGCTTACAACCCTTAAATAGGAACTGGTGTACCGGCGGCATAAATTCCTACAATGTGATTCTTTGGACTCGACTGGTTTCATTGTAGCCTCAAGGCCGCATCACAAGCCAGCGACACGTCAAAGACCCTAAGAAATCGCGTTCGCACGAGACCAAACGTTGGCTGCTGCAAATTGGAATGCCGAATGCTTCTAGTTTTTCTACCGCGGTGAACCGTTCCCTTTTAATTTACCATGTTTTCATCTCACTCCTCCGCTACCACCTACTTGTTAACATACACAGAAACGCACGTTCTAATAAAATCGTCCTCAGCTTTTCCTTTCATTTCTTAAACGAACGCTAAAGCGAAATTGTATTCAACCCGTTCGCCGAGCGATACAAGAAGAGTGGAGAATGGACGCTCGTTAAAATTTAACGGGACTCTTGGTATTTTGTAATCTTAAACAGGACGTTTTTCTTTATGAAATAACGATCAAAGTATATGCGATGAAGAATATGGATTTTCGTGGTTATACTTTTTTTGGAAAAATTTTGATAACGGGAACGAAGTATGTAGAATGAAATATTTTTGTGTGTTATCATTTTTGTTAAATATAACATTTTTTATGTTTATAGGACTTGTGGACTCGGTTTAATTTATGCTTGTCGAATGAAAGGAATACATTTTTTTATATGGTATTTTTTTTTCTTTGTCATCTCTGATCTGTCAGGTGATGAAGTTAATTGGAGGTATAAGGGGTCGAGGTGAACCGACTTGACCTTTTGGATTGTTAAACACACTAAGGGTCTCGTAGTGGGCCACCTGGTCAATAGGGCAATGCAAAGTCCTTGGGAATCTTAACGAGTGAACTTTCGAATAATGGACACGAAAAAATTCGCTCTCTGATTTCTATCGAGTGTCTTAAAAAATTGATAAGGCATAGATAATATCACGGAGACACACTAGAAGATACTAGACACTTTTGACACCATCGACGTAATCCACGAGATGAGATGCAGCAGAATGCAGACGAGAAGAAATTTGTGAAGAAAAAAAAAATTCGAAAGACTACAAATCCGTAAAGAAAAAAACCATGAACCTCGATGAAAATTTCAACGAAGGAATCTCCTCGCAGCATCCAAGTAATTATCTCGTGAAAAAGTAGAGATTGAAATTTTAAGAAAATTTCCAAAAACCACAAAACCAAACGATATCACAAACAGAATCACTGAAATATCCGAATCACTCTCTCCATTGAATTGAAAATAAATTTGAGTCACTAGAGGATAAAATAAAAGATAGAAAAAAATGCACACAGAGCCACGCACAACTTCGATAAATCCCTCAAAAGAATTATTGATGAAAAAAAAACCCTATCAAAACCTCGTCAATAAATATCGTACAACATAGTCAAAGTATTGAACGAATAAACAAGAGAACGAGCGTACCACACTCTACGGCAGCTCGCGGCGGAATGCCGACTCTCCTTTGAAGTCCTTGACGCTGCCACCAGGGAGGTCGAGCTCCGATTGGTCCCTCTGTACCCCCACCTAGTGTTGCCCCTAGAACGAGCCAATGGCTGCTCGTGGATTCCCCCCACCATTCCAAGCGCGTGTACACCCACGCCTGATGGCTCGTGGCACTCGCGTTTGAGACTCGAGCAAGTCAGTCAGTCACTCAGTAAGCCCGTGGCGCCCTACGACAAGGGACCTACGAGTGGCGGTTGGCAAACGCGAACGTATTCGAACGTTGCCTTAAATTACGTTACGTTACGCGTTGGGTTCCTTAACGTTCCTATCAAATAATAGTTATATATTCCCTCCTACAAGATTGCCCCCCCCCCGTCCCCACTGCTCGTCATTGTCTTGCTTATCCTTCCATTCCATTTTTTTCTTCGTAAGCTTTTGAGAGACAGACGCGACTGGTTCGGTCGCGTCTTTAGTTTTTCGCGGTGCGCGTACCAAAGAAATCATTCAAAGTGAGTGCGACCAAGGTCGTCGTGATACCAGGGAAAACAATGTGCGTGACAACGCCACTTAGTGCTACAAAAATATTAAAGGATACACAGGCACCACCAAGGACTATAACCAGCAGTGCACAAGTGCAAGGATTACCACCTGGGAATGGAGATCCCAATAGGCCACAGCATACGTCGATCATGTAAATATATTTTTATTTATGACTTATGCGGGTGATCGTGACGTTAGGTTCGTACGTCTCTGTTAGGGAAACGTGGAATTTTTATTGTTGCACGACTCTGACGTTTCTCTAGACTTCACAGCTACCACGTGGCTCTCTGTTGCTTGTTTTTGTCAGGCTGTGTCGGAGCCGGTTAGGATTCTCTTGGCGGCCACCGCGTGCGCGCGTTACTTAATACAGATTGCTGGCAGAATTGCTTGTCGGAAGGGAAAAAAAAATTACTGTTTCAAGGTAAAAGTTCGTCCGGTCACTTTAACTTGTTTACTGTAAAATGACAAATGACGGAGAAGTAAATAACGACAGCCGACGAGCGACGAGAACTTTGGCGGAATTTAATATTTGTCTATTTTTTACAAATTTTTTTCTTACATAGAACATGGACAGAGAGATAAATGACAGCTGACGAGGAAGCTAAAAAATTTTATAAAATTAAATATTTCTATTTTTTTTTAACATTTTATTGGACTAAACATCACGTTGGCGTACCTGTCATTGTTAACGCGGTTGATTTTTAAAAGTTAAAATTTTTGTTTCTTCTGATTTCCTATCTGGAATAGGAATGTGTCCATTGGAATGCTTCGTGCACGAATATCCACTGAAGTAGCCTGTTGTTTCTGAATATTTATTAAATGCCCGCTGGCTGTTATCGAAGTTTTCCAATTTGATTGTACCGAGCCGCAAGCTACCAACTGTTAAGAAAGAAATTGAAAAAAAATGCGAAATACGCGCACGCGATGCTCGCTGCTTACGATTCGCAAATTTAATATACCCATCCGCGTATTTACTCACCGGCTTGAAGTTCCTCAAGTATTTTACTTGGCTCCGCGACTCACTTCAGAGCATCCCCATAGAGAGAAAATGCTAAACTTTATTCCAAGTTTGCCCCAAAGTACTTTTCGCTGGCTCGCGCATCGCTGCCTGCTTCATTCGCCTCTATCGTTCCTCACCTTTTCGTTATTTATTTTTTTTTCCTTCTCTTTTTACTTTTTTTAAATATACCTCCTTTTCTCACCCCCGACCCGTTTCATCTCTCGTGAAAACTTTGGCGCCGTCCCCAACAACAAGCCTCCGCTCCTGATTTCCATGTAAAAGTACCTGCAGGTGCTTTTCACAAGAGTCCAGGGAACTTATTACCCATCGAAAGCTGCGGAAGAAAATCTGACTGGTGGTCTGTTTACATTTTTCATCTCATCGAGCCTTATAGATAACTTATACAGGGCAAGAAAATATTTTTTTGGGATGAAAATTCCAAAAAAAATTCTCATTTTTTTTTTTTTCACTGCCCCAGATACGATTTTCTTTTCTCTTTATGTATTATCCAAATTCCCCTGTGTTCCGATGTCACTTCCAGTAACTTTAAATGCTGGATCTCGTTGGACAGTGACAAGTTTGTTTATCGCTGACGTCAATGACCAACTTTTAATCGAGCCAATAATTTTGCTCGTTACCTTCCTGCATATACGTATATACACTAAGCCTCTCCTATTTAATTATCTATTCGATAAGCGATACACGGGCCGCGCGTAAAATAGTTAATCCGTTCAGGCAGTAAACAGATTTCAATGTTCCCCATTCTGGTCATACAGTGGCGATGCTGTCGAATAACGAAGGTACAATTACACTGAGATCCAGGAACGCTCGTGTATGGGTATTACGAGCCATTAGGAGGGATGCAACATATTTGTAGAACATTCGGATCCGGCGATAAGAGTCGGATACAGCAGCGTAGATAACAGATATACGGATAAACGAAAATAGGAATACACGCGGATTCTACCTGACTACAAAATTCGTACCAATGGATCTGTTTATACATAAACATTTTTTTTTTTTCGATTCTCTAGCCACTACGTAACACGCGCGTCATCCCCGAACGTGGCTGACGAGTGAGATGATCCTCTCGTTATCTCTTCGCCTCGTAAAGTCAGAAAACGGAAACGGGCAAAAATTTCTGGACGAGCTCATTGTTAGGTAATGGCCGATTTTCACGGGAAAACATACATAAGCATGAAAAAAAAAAGATACACGGAAACCCCGAGTTTCGCGGTAACGACGAAATCAAATTGAGCCAGAAACCAGCCCCTGCGACAGTGGCGCTACCGGCGGGCGCTGGAACTTCGTCTTTGCTTTTATTATCTTTGAAAATGCCACCGTGTATACGGGGCGGGGGGGGGGGGGGGGGGGCCGACGG
>JARQTI010000461.1:841550-888142 GCA_030142655.1 Trachelus tabidus
GAGCGGCGTGTGTGGCGAGTGGGGGAGAGAGAGTGAGAGAGAGAGAGAGAGAGAGAGAGAGAGAGAGAGAGAGAGAGAGAGAGAGAGAGAGAGAGGAAGGTTGTCGATAGAGATGGATTAAAGGCTCTCCCTCCCCCCAATCTGCGGATGGTCCACAGTCTGTCTGGCGTCTGCAGATTTCTCTGGTTAGGCTGGGTCTCCTGGAAGCAGGAAGTCTCTCGCAGAGTCATATAGGTTGCACAGCAGACATAAAAGGAAACTTCTTCCTCACCTCAGCACCAGGTAGATCGTGCATTAATTCCTGATTGCTTCGCGACGCAAAACAAATGATTAATGACCGCGATCGGGGCTTCCTTGGACGAGGTAAAATTTCCGGAAGTGACGTCAACCCGGTGCGTCGAAGCTAATGAATTAATCTCGAGACGCGGGACCGCGACTTCGTCGAAGCGGACCTCGACGTTACGTAGTCGAGGACCTGCATTTCCTTCTGGGTCGTCATCTTCAGCCACGGAGACTTTCTTGGACCAGTCGCCAGCCTCGGTCGTCCGGGTACACGGGAAGGAGGTTTTTCTCGACTTTAGGAACACTCGCCGTGTCCCTCTGTCGGTCCTCGTTGGTACTGCTGTTACGTTGAACGAATTTTTTTTCTTTCTTTCTACCTGTGCCCTTATCTTGCTCATGGACTCCTTTTTTTTCACAGGATGGTCCGCATGATCGGCGACGAGTTCCTCACGGAAGAACGCGACCGGAAGTACTACGCGGATCATTACACCTGCTGCCCGCCGCCGTTATTCATCATACTCATTACCCTCGTCGAGGTGAGTACTTAGGTTATGTCGTAATTACATGTATTTTCCTGATGCTCGTTTACCTAACGGTACACTTTTGACAACCGTTCCCGAACACCCCTGTAGCCCACTTTTCTCCTGGCCTCCCTTCATCACCCTCAGCCTCCTTTATCAGCTGGGTTAGGTAAGTGGATGTATATCCAGCGTGACCTCCCGTGACCTCGTACGTAGGTCCCGTTCCTCGGTCCTTGGAACTAATCGAAGCGGCCCCTCATTAATTAAACTACCAAGTACACCCCCGTGATGTAAACAGATCCTCGGTTGCTCGAGTTTCCCATCCCCTTTCATCCCCCTTCCGAGCATCTCCCTCCTTTCTACTTTAACGCGGAGGAATTGCACACCGTGTCTCTTTCTCTCTTTTTTTCCGTCTCTACTTCGCGCTCTCTCGCTCCAACGTATTCATTCCCATTTCAGGTGTTCGGTAATCGGCCCGCGAGCCATTGCACCCCTGTAATTTTAACTTCACGCGGCTTATTATCCATTACCGTAATTCGTGATTCATGCCGCGACGAGACTGTCACATTTGGCGGTGGCTAGATTCTAATAATAATTTATTGACACCCCCCCCCAGTGCCCCCCCCCCCCCCTATTACTTCCGCGCGTATCACCCGACCCCCGACCTATTTCCCTCGGCTGTACGAGGCGACGCCGTCCCCCATTATATTTGGTAAATGATAATACCACGTGATTTAGGTCGGTTTTAACTGCCCGGTAATTTACGCAAAAGTTCATGACCCAGCCGCGAGATCGTATCTTTATCAGGGAAAAACGTTATCTGGCGTACGAGAGTTTCTGTTGTATGGGGTTACAGAGGTCGCGACGGATGCTCACGGGAGATACGATTGGGTGGTTTCCGTATCGGTGTTAAGGGTTTGTTTTACTGTTTTCTTTTGGACACCCTGTATGACGTGACTCTTCGTCCTCGATTATCCACCATGTGTAGTTCTTGTTTACGATCTCCTTACGTCACCTGCTCGACTCCCTCTGGCTGAATTGATCATGCCGAAGGCGGGTTAACCTGGGACCGGAAGGCGCTCAGGGGTTTGTCGCTACGCGAATTGACGCGATCGAACACAAAGCCGCTTCAAGATCTGGTTTGACTTAACCGAGCGGCAATTCTCGCGAGCTCGTGGCGGTGACAGGGGGTGCTGCTGCCTTATCATTGGGACGTTGTATTCGCTTTTACGAACACTTGTCACCTGCCTACTTCTAACGGTACTCAGCCAGGTGAAAAATTTTCATAGAAATTGTATATATGTATATAAAAAAAGATAAAATCATTTACATAAAAATTAAAAAATTTTATTTTAAATTAAAAATTCTACATATTTTATAGAGTTCTTACTGTTCATAGAAATTATGATCTGGTTTCACGGTATATATAGTAAACCTGGTTAACCCTTTGACGAACGCTGTATGCTGTGACGCCCGCCACACGTGGATGCCTGGAATAATTTTCTAGTTTGTGTAAAGAATTTTTATTTTGGGGAATTAAGCCACGACGTGTTTCGCACGCGACTGACCTTCATTTTTGTTCCCGTAAACCTTCGAATTACCTGTTTCTGGCTGATTGCCTTATCGGGGATAAAGTCAAACGAAAAATTCCCCTAGGATTGACTCCTGTCGATTTCGCCGGAATAGCTCCTATTAGTGCCAACCGTTTTATCCGTTTCGTCCAAGAGCTTTGTTTACGATCGCTCAAGCACACGCGACGCCCGACGTTAGCTCGACTGTGCGTGACGTCGCCGATTTCGCCGAGACGGCAGGGGAGCGATCGAGAGGAACTTGGTCGCGCAGCGGGACAAGACACGTGACTGTCTATTTATACCCCCGTGTCGTCTCCGTCCCAAAAGTCTCGCCCGTACCGATAACAGAGATAAAGGAGAAAAACAAGCCGTGACCTATCCCCTGAAACGTCCTGCTGCTCCTGGGGATGACGTTACTTCCGGCACCAGGCCGATCCGGTCAGCGCATTCTAGTCACGTTCGGGAAATGTATATTATGATCCTGAGGGACGTGCGGGGGGGGCAGGAATTGGGGAACTCGATCGGAGGACGTCAAGTCACCTTTCAAATTGGATATACACCGGTTGACCGGTGGATCCGTATGTGTTTCACATATGTACGGTTAGATATGTCCGGTACCGTGTCGGGGGTCTACGTATGGGGATTGGGGTTGGAGGGGGAGGTTACGCGTGACGAGCAAGAGAATCGAGTTGGGATGAGCTCGCGTGTCTCTGTGGCCTTTTCTTTTTTATTTGATCTTTTTTTTAACTTTCTCTTGATCTCAAAAAACTACCCCCTCTCTTACAGGACCCTGCTCGCGTAATTTCATCGACCTACACTTTCTCTCGACGAAAATATTCACCCACTTCCGGTTTCCCGGGTGACGACCGCCCGAGCAACTTCCGCCCGGATCTCATTTGACCGGAAGTCGCATTCCCAAATTAACACGGGCCGCACTGGGTCGCGCCCTTGAAAAAGCGCTTTGCAGGGTTAACACCCACCCACCCACCCCCCTTCCGGAGGACCAGGTACCAGCACACACTTAAACAGTTTTCCGTCTTCCACCTATCTCCCTTCTCTCTTAATATTCCATTCGGGCTAAGCACCGTTCACACCGAACAGTCTGATCTCACCAGAAAACCGGTCTTCCGTTTAATCGACCTTGATACGGAGTGCGAGCGATTGGGCTTGGAAATAAGGGTAGGTATCGGCGCCTAAGACGTTGTCCGGTACCCTAGGCTCTAGGGGATGAAAACCAGAAGCGCTTTTGGTTTCGCAAGCGCGGACGATCTCGAGCTGTCGCGGGAGGGGGGTGGAAATCCTTGAGAATCCCTTGGGACAGGGGTATCTCATTGTCCGCTTTTCTCTTTACTTTCTCGACTTATAATCCCCCCCACCCCTCTCCCTTTCGCTGAAATCGATTAGCCTAGACGCGAGTGACGTTTCAGCGATTACCAGTCACGCATTCACAGAGGGAGCCTCAGGGCTCTGGTCCACCCCTGTTCCAAACCCTCCAACATCCCTTATTCCTCCTGGAATTTTTCTTGGATTTTTTTTTCACCACCCGGTATCTCAGCCTTCTCCTATCGCCTGTCTCTGTGCACAGACTGTACATAACGTTTAAGGGTGTAACGTACAGGGGTAGCCGCAACGCAACTCGTCCGGCGAACGCCGATCGCCGGTCACTGTATCCCAGACTGCAGTTAGCTAGACTGTCTCTAATAGGTGGGACTTTAATTTCACGGCCATTATCGGTAACTTCATCCAGACCGGTAGACCGACGTCGTTGGCCCTTTCCGCCGCAGATGTTTTCGTAAAACTAAGTTTCTCTTTCTTTTTTTTTTTTTCTTTCGAATTTACACACGTATACATCCATATATACACGTATCCAATTGTACGTGTAAACGCGTAACGCGCAGGGCGCGGCAATTATTATCGCGAACCGCAATTTTATCGCGAACCGCCGCGACCAGCGCCGCCTCGAGGCCTCCCGTAAGCGCGTGCATCGTTCATTGTGCATCCGCCGCGATCGCACGCATCGCTATACGCATTATCCATCTACCTGCCGCACGTATGTACTCGCGTCTCACAATGCAGCTAATAGGCAACATGTGGCGGGCAACCACCCCGTCCCTCCCGTTCGCTGCATCCCACTTGAATAAACATCGATTTCATATCGTCCGATGCATATACACCCGTATGCATTTATATAGGTGTATGTATATATATATATATATTTTTTCATCCATTGTGTCATCCGTTCGTTCCTTCCGACTGCGCGAAGATAATTGTCGCTGTAACGCGTACGTGAATATTTGTCGGAGGTCCCTCTGTGAATTTCTACGTTTTCATTGAGAGAAAAAGGGGAACAAAAATATTAATGCACGTAGAAGATACGTCATCGTCGATCGCCCCCGGGGATATGCGCAGTGTTATCGATAACGAGATCACATCGTGGATATACGTTCGATAGAGTTATGCTATCGGTATTGGTAGACAATTTTACTTCTATCTCTCTATCTCTCTCTCTCTCTTTCGATCCATACGCTTTTGGCGTCTTTCCAATTTCGATAATCTCCCGGCGATCATTATTATGCCCATTATTGTCCTCGTTATTTACCATGCGGTAAATCCTCGAGGAAAGCGCGTGTGCCGCGATGTGTAGAGCGCAAGAGTTGTTATATGCCGTAGGAAACTATCTAGCCACCCCGTAGATGCATGTATCAAGGGAGGAGTTGATAGTGCTGGATATATGGTATATTGCATAATCTACATGTGATATAGTAAGATCCGGTGGGGGTGAGGTATGGGGGGGGGGTGTATAATCGAATGAGGGGGGGGCAGCATAAGGACACACAGGAACGATGGTGTCGCTGGTACCCTGTTACACCCCCTCCCGCTTCTCCTCACCGTAGTCACAGACTACACCCCACGCATCCATCGTTCCTATGGAGGAAGTTGCCGGAGTTCCGGAAGTCGTGGTCTGCATGCTACATCATGGACGTTATAGACTGTCTATAGGCTAGCACGGTATTACGCGTGTCCTATGTGGGTACGGCGTAAGGGTTGGGTACGCGTAACCCGCGCGACGGCCCTGTGTGTTTGCACGCGCTGTTTCAATTACGTTAACGCTCGCTTCTGCTCGCGAAAGCTTTAATCGTACCGTCGAGAGGTGTAACGGGTGAAATTTATTCGAACATAATGCCGCGGCTTGGTACCCGGGCGCAGCGAATAATTGCGGTTTATTACTCCCGAGTAATTTAGCAGTTGTGTTTGTCGTTTATCGCGTCCATTATCCGCGCGCCTCGGACTGCGACGATGAATGCCAATTTTCGGCCGTGGAAATCGGTAATTCCCAGTGGCAATTTAGAAACTGCGCTTACCTCCCTCTCGTGGACCTTCGTATGGTCGGGGTAGGTCGTTGGCCACGAGGTCTTTTTTTTTCTTTAGGTTGGTAACTGTGAGATGCCCTTTCGACTTTTTACCCTTTGGAGTTGTCGATTCCACCCTGTATATATTGAGAATGGGTCGAGCGGGGGAGGGTGGGACAGGGTGGGGGTGTGGTCGTGCGAATCTGGAACGGAAGGCTCGGGGGGTCGTAGGTATTTTATGTCCTCGCGCGGTGATCGTGAGCCATCCCCTATAAAGGACAGGGACTTTCAGGGCTTTGCGAATCATCCCCTCTTGCACCCCTCTATGCCGTCCCTGCATAAGCCGCATAAGCGGGATGCCTCGAAGACTCCATATCAGCCGTATATAAAGTAGATAATTTGCCTAAGTGACGTCCGACAGCTGTCAAAGGTCGGGTCCTTTCTCGAGAGGGGCGGCTGCAGGGGGTGTCCCGAGGGCGGGATCCGCTTTTGACCATCGTAGGGTCGTCCCGAGATACTTCGGAAAGTCGCCAAGAAATACGTGAAATGCTTAAAAATCTTGAAGGTCCACGAGCGATATTCACATCTATCTCTTGCGAGAGGGGCGTGGGGGTGGGAGGGAGGGAGGGGTGTTTTACTCGCGAAGGGATGAAGAGAAAGGAAGGGTGAAGTTCGGTGTAGGTCGCACCGGTGGTCAGAGTGCAGAGGTTACTGTTTCAGTTGGACACTCAGTTTTCGGATGGTTCATTCATGACTGCCGGTTGGTGGGCAGGGTCAGAGACATATATATATGAAAGCGTGAAAGATTGCTTTCCGGTATAGACGCTATTGTCATGTACCGTTATATTTGGAACGAACTGTATTGCCTCTAGAGGGAGAAAGGGAGAGAGTGAGACAGTCTGTATATAATCGGATGATCGAGGGCGGGCGGACATCGGCGTTGGCGTCGCTTTTGGCGTCGGGTATCCCAGAGGCAGCAGCCAACGCTCGGGGGTGTGTTGGCTCGGATGCTAATAAAGCTGTCAGGGGGTTACAGGTCGCGCAGCCCTTGTGCTTCGAGGCAGCTGCGTGTCATTTTCCACCCCAAATCGCACCCCCGCCCACCCTAATGACTAGCCTTATCTGGCCCCGAGGACATCCCACCCACAAATCTAGCTGGCAACGGTAACTAACCGACCTCCTCCTCCGAATCCCCCCCTCCCCTGGTCGTTTTCTAGAATCCACCCTTACTGCTAGGAGATCCGATAGACACTGCTGATAAGGTAATTGCTCTAAGGACATACGGGCCCTTTCGGCGGCATCGACAGATTTGTTGTCTGCGTTGTCCCTTTTTCCTCGAAAGAAACGAGCCGAACTTCGACCCGTCGGCTCGTCCAGGGGGTTGAAAGTGGATGAAAGGAATCGACGCCTTGTCTCTCACGATTTACGCGTGCCTCGTCTACTTCTTCTTCTTTCACGGATCGATAAGACGACGTCTCGTGGCAGCGATACCAACACCACGATTTACTGTGCCAGTAGCGCCGGCATTAACTTCTCATCCTCCGTGTATGGATTGGAGGAGTCGACCTTTCCCTCCATCCTGAAATTCCCTCAGGATTCTGAGACATCAGGATAACACGTGGCCTTGGATCGAGAGCATCAGTATAGAGGGAGCGAGAGAGAGAGAGAGAGATAGATAAAGGAAAGGACAGACAGACTGACGATTAGGTCCATATATCCAGATAACCATAGTCCATCAGGGATCTTCCGGAGACATATCGGCTCTCCCGTCACTCCCTCTCCTAATTATCGAGTGCGATACGGCAGCGTTAGTTTGATCCTTAGGGATATCTAAGGATTCCCTCGTCTCCTTTCGGCTGTCACTGATGAAACAGCACGTGCCCTGCTTCTCCCCTCCTCTTCCTGTAGCAGCTACTAACCAGATGTCCACCTTGTTTCCCGTATTCCGGAAAAAGGAGAGCGAAGGCCCCCCCCCCGCTCCCCTCTCTTAACCCTCCCCCACCCTTTCCCATTCTCGCTCTGCCGGAGCCAGATCACTCTCTCTCTCTCTCTCTCTCTATGGTTATCTCGTTTGGTCCTACTCTCTCCCTCTCTCTCTCTTTCACTCAGCATCCCTTTGTGCATGGACCGTGCGTCCCGACGCCAACATTGACGCGACTGGAACACGATACCACGATATGTTTGTCCCGCCTGACAGAGGCAGACTTGACTGGCGCGTGGACAGAGTCCGAGCTCGCTGCTGCTCCTGCTTGTAGTCCCGTCCGGTGCAGCTGCTCTTTCCGTTCAGCCCCTATTCATCCGAAATCCTGCAGGACCTGGTCCGAAGTTCTACATACACGTATAACATACTCGAGCAGATTTATCCCTGAAATAACTTTCCCCGTCCTTGTTTATCTCGTCCCCCGTCCCTGTCTCTCTCTCCGCGCGGCTCATTCCAAGCCCGATGGCCGTATAGATCCCCCGGTGCCCAGGGACGTATTCACCCCCTGTTGCCACCATTAACGACGTCACCGTCCCGGAAGTGCGGGACGCATCAGTTTGACCAACCCTGCTGAGTAATCGGTCCAATTCGTTGTCCGGCACCATCCACTGCCACCCTGCGTCTAATTAAGGACCCTCAGGAACCAGAATCCAGAGACCTGAGTCGGGGGTCGCTGAGCCCTAGGTGACCCCACGGGGTGTCTTTCGTCTTCGCCCTTGTGCCGCTTAATACGCTGACATTAGAAGCATCCTTTTTTCTTTTCACTTCTTTTTCTCGCTCCCTTATGCACCCTCGCAGTGCTACCACCCCTACGGCGTCAGGGTTCGGATCGCGTAGCTACTACCTGCTGCTAAATTCGCTCACTCACTAGAAGCTACCTACTCAATTATACATGACTACCCTAAGTTCATTTCAGCTCTTCTCCACTGGCCCACCTCTCTTTTTCATCCACTCTCCTCTCTTTGTTCCTTTCTTTGTTCTCGAATCTTTTCCTTTACCCGAGCTTCTTTAGCTCTCTTTTTTTTTCACTTCTTTCTTCGCGTCGCTGCGTCTAGCTCGTTACCGATCGACTGAACCTACCCCACGTAACTACGTATATATCTCTCCTACCCTATGACACTGCTAGCGTCTCTCACCTCACCCCTCCCCTCCGCCTGTAACGCCAACGTTACGAAAGCTTTTTCTTCCTTCCTTTCCTGGACTTTTAAAACTTTTCTTAACTTGTTACTTTCTTTTCGCGAGTCGCGACGGAGCTCTGATCGTCGAGAGATCAAGGAACGATGGGTTCGAAATGGTTGACCCCATTGAGAAGTTTAGTTCGTTCGATCTCGCAAATTTTTCGATCGATCGTACGTGCGACTTATATACGATGTACGTTGGGATAGCGGGTTGCCGTTCGGAGGGTCAGGGGGCGTCCAGGATCCGAGTCCACGTGCCGCGAAGGAAGATCAAAGAGAGCCAGAGTCTGAGGAATTCACGAACTGGAACGATTCGTTGACCAGCGAGATCAGAGAGGATGACCCTGTGCATCTTCGTAACTTGGCCGATGTGGGAATCGTAGTTCGGTTGCCTAGGGCTTATCGGCTTTGCCTCTCGTTATGTATGTATGTACTTAGAGGTACGCGAAGCTCTGGGAAGTTTGGTGCTACCGGTTTTCCCTGTTGATCTTTCGAGCACGCCAGAAGCCGATCGTCTAACTGATTTTACGTTTGTATAACGTGTAACATCGGTTCGAGCTCGTTAAATATGCTTGACCTGTGCACCCAGCGTGCATTGGGGTTTTGGGGGGGGTCAAAGTGAGTTTCCTTAGATATTCCATTTCCCGAGAGATCGATATTTTGCGAATAGAGGAAAAGTCGATAGGAAAGAGACTGGGATGAAGGGGATGCAAGGGGAACGAAAAAGAAAGAGAAGGTATGGTAGTGTCAAACGTAATTTGTGAAGGAAACATTTTTTTTACGCTGGACCAGTCCATGTCCGCGTCTCTACTGATTTTTGTAGGGGGAGTGCCTAGGGGCGGTCCTGATGACGCCATAGCTAAGGGTTCGAAGACCCCAGGAGTAGCCGTGGTACTAGCTGATGGTAGGTCGCCAAAAAGGTCCAGGAAGATGTTCCCGTTTGATATTAGGGGGAACTAGATTTGTGAGATTTCCAAGAGTCGTGATGCTGTGGTGGTAAATGGGTCCAGGGTCGGAGAGGTGGGGGAGACTCGTGTGCCAGAGCGAGAGGGTGACGAAGAGACGGCAAGTGAGAAGGAAAAGAAAAAAAGGTAACAGAAGGGAAAGAAAACCTTTCTCTACTTAACCCTGTGCTCCTTAGGGACGCGAGAGAGAGGAGAGAAGAAAAAAGATAGAGAGCAAGAGAAAGGAGATGAGCACGTGGGGCCGTGGAACGGCGCGCGCCGTTGGCAAGGCAAGCGAATGCTGGCAGCATCCGAGTCGGTCCTCTTAGTCACCATTTCATCCCCCTGTTAGCCACCCCCTAGCCATCCTGTCCCGAATCGGCCCGTCCCGGCACACGGAGTCTTAGAACCCTGGTCCTGGCTTAGCGAAGCAGACCCCCGGTATTTCCTGGTTTTGGGGAAACATAGCAGTAAATTCACAAAGCTCAAGGGATGAAGAGGGTAAGATAAGGGTAAGTTCCGGAGCGAGGATACCAAGGGGTTGGAGTGGGGCGGGGCCCGGGGGGAGCTCCACCAGACAGACATACGTACGTACCTATAGTTATAGACCTTCAATCTTATGGCGGCCTATCTATAGGGTCTGGTCCTGGAGGTTCCGGCTAGACCCAGACCCAGTACCCCGCGCGAGCGGGTCTCTCCTCCTGGAGGGCATAAGCGCATCTGAGGTTGCTCGGTGCACAAATGGAAACTCGCCGTTCCGTGAATCCTCGTTAACTCGGCGTGAATTTGCCCCTCTTGGCCATTATCCCACCCTGGTCCCACGTCTCTCATCCGGATAAGCAACTCCCCAGGTCCCCAGACAGTTCCTGGAGGAGTTCGACAGTTTACGGGGACATCTGGCGACCTGCCCCCGTCTCAATCTTGTCGCAATCGTGGAAATGCACTTCCGTCGCCTTCAGCCACCTACCTATATGTCCCTTACCTTCCTCGCTTCCTTTCTGACTGCTCCGCGCCCTCTTGGAGATGCGCCCATACCCGAACCCGTCCTCTCCTGAGATCGATTGGTCCTTCCTACATCCTTTCCAATTTCTCCTCCACCTCCCCCCTCCCTTTACCTCGTTCGTCGCTCACGCTCCTTGTACCATTCTCGCTCTCGTGGAAATGCTCCTTTCATCTTCCTCAAAGTCGTTCGGCAGATACGGGTCGCGCCGAACGTGCAGCTATAACGAGGATATTTTAAAAAATAAATTAACTCTCGGGACGTTTCAGGGCTGATTCTCAATGTAGAGTTTCTCTACAGTCGATTGACTCGGATTCATTATAACGATGAGTTTCAATGAAAACTGCGTAGCCGGGTAATTTAAAGGAATCCCCGAGGAAATGAGGTAGAATGTCAGAGGTCGAACGGACAGAAGGGATCCGAGGGTTGGAAAGAGGGGGTGGACGCCTCGGTGATTTCAAGGAAGGATCGACGAAAGAGGGTTGGGTACTTTAAGGGTAGTTTACAGCGGCTCGTGCCGCTCTTGGAAATTGTGGCTATACGTGTGACGTGCAGCAGGCCCAAAATTCCTGGCATGTCCCAGCTCAGTCCCATAAGCAGGGGACGAAACAGTAACTCGAGAAACAGTCATGGAAACACGGAAGTCAAAGAGCATCGCGCTAAGAGGCAGACGCGCGGCTGTGACTGACTGCGTTAGGGTGGTAAAGACCCTCTTTTAAAAATCCTAAATTAAGGAAGCGAACGCGTAAGGGAATGCGTGTGCACTCTCTGCCTCCCTCTCCCCCCTCTCGGCGTCCCAACCCCAAAGTCCCAGAGGACATAAATCCCCACGACGTCCCTTCGTGGTTCCGGCACGCGTCTAACGTTCCGCTCAAATTAGCTCGAAAAAGTAACGTCGCGGCGCTACTTTGCGTCTGGGTTACTTACCACCGCCCCTCTCCCCCTCCACCTCCCACCCCCGATCACCCCTTGCTACCCCTGACTACCTCGTTGAGCCTAACTCGCAAGACCATATGGCCCTGAGCTGGCTAAGAAGTCACCGGAGTATCGTTCCGGGCCTCTTGGGCTTCTGCAGCAACTAGGCACGGGAACGTCGCGTGGTTACAGGGGCGGACCGAGTGGGGGGTCGTTGTTGGGAATGGTACGAAAAAAACTGTCGGAGAATTCGAAAAGTGTGTTTTTACGGAGATTAGCCTGAAATATTGCCCCATGGCCATTTGTCGCGTACGGCGCGGCGAAACGACGGAAATAAATATAAATTTGATCCTGCATTTAGATACGAGCGCGAGCTGGTCTGCTCTTCTATCTTCCTCGTTCTCTCTCCTCTCTCTCTCTTTTCGTCTGACCTCTCTCGTGCCGCTCGTCTCTCAGCCTATCGCGCTTAATCTGCCGCGAAAAAAGGTTTCGCGATAAATTTACAAATTTACACGCTGGATAGGAAATTAGGGCCGAAGCCCCCTGAGTACGAATGGGTGCCGAGAGGCGGCGCCACGGGGTCAAACGTCGAAATAGACGCGACGTGTAGGACGAAGAGTATCGTGGGGCAGATCGGGAGGGGTCGGAGGGAGGAATAGAAGAAAAAGATTACAATGGCGAATGGAGATCGGTACTAGAGGGGAAACTTTCAGTCTGTGAGTTTAATTCTACTTTGAGTCCATTTTCTTTCTTCTCGTTCTTCCCCCCCCTCGCGTCCCTGGATACCCTCTCGTTCTCACTCCCTTTTCATCCCCCGATCGTAACGCCGCGGATGCATCCGCCAGCTAGGGGCAATCGCATGAAATCTAGGTCGCGAAAGATCCTCCTTGGGCTTTTTTTCTTTTTCCTTCTTTTATTTCCTAATCAATTAAAAGTATTCTCCGCGACCGGTCGAACTTCCCTTAACCACCCTCCGTTCGACCACGACCACCCGTTATACACGAGGATCATGAGGAAATCTCTTAACTGGCCCTTTTCCCTCTGCATCCGATTTTCCCATATTGGACCAAACGGTGGATTTACTTTTTTTATTCTTGATATTGATTATAAGGGTTGAAGTTAAGACGCGCCCGTACAAATGACGGGGGTCGAAATTATGCCAAGTCGATGTCAGACCCGTGTCTTCGCTACGATCCCCAATCTCCAATCCCAATCGGAATCTCCACCTCAACCCTTAGTCACTTGTCCACTACCAAGGGTAGCACCGTATCCCTTTCACGGTATAAAACTCAAAGTGCGCGCGCTGCACTTTTCTCGCCCAATGTTCCTATACAGCTTATCTCGAGCCTTCGTTCTCGATGATGATCAAGATTATTTCTCAGGTGTCCCAATGACGTCCGGCCGATTGATTCCGACGGCGATGACGGCCGTCAGCCAGTCTGGCGTTCTGGCAGTTCGCTATTGATTTGCCCATAGGGGAGGGGGCGGGAGGGTCGCCAGAGGGTAAAGAGGGGAGGAAGTTTGTTTGCACGAGGCGAAATGTCCCATTTAACAAGAGTAATGATAATAATTTCGTAAGCCTTGTAGGTATTAGGGAGTTCCGTCGCGTGCCATCCCCGAGATAACACAAATACGAGGGAGCCACGTTTGCTCTTGAAATAAATGCCGCCAGATAACCATCTCCTTCTTCCTTCTTCTTCCCGTTCACCTCTAGGATCTTCCAAGCTACTCGCACTCACCCACCCACCCACCCTCCTCGTCTCCTCTCTCGCTCTTCGATCCTCTCCAGCATCCTCGGTCCCTTGGCACTCTCCTTCGCTAATTTCATCCTCTTATTCTGGAGTTCGTACCCATCAACCTCTGGATCCCTCCCCCACCTCCCTCACCCACCCTGAAATACCTTAAGCGTCACTTACCCCTTTGCTAGGGTGGCGGCTACGAGATGACTCCGAGGAGGCTGGGTGGACCTACCCGTGGAACCTCGGTATCAGTTGATCCTATCTTTTGGAGACGTTGACTATGAGCTTGTAGCGCTGGACCGTCTTACCAATCGGCATGAGATATCAAACCCGACCTAGAAGGGCAACCTCACGATGGATCCCTTCTGTCCTGAGTCTTCCTCTTTTACCTAACCCTTGTTCTCGGATCTTCCTAAACCGTGGTAATCATCATCCCCGGGTACCAGGCGCCTTCGAAATGCCTTGATGATCACCGGAAGGTGGGTGGGGGGGGGGGGGTCATTCGCTTGCCTGCACTTCCGCGCGACATGGACCGGACCATGTGCGCCTTCGGAACTGCCACGCGCAAGTGGGTGGTGCAAGCTCAGGCACTTTCCCATCAGTATTCCCATCGATGTGCCTGGGACCAGGCTGGGGCCTCATGGCTATATCGTCGGTTTCCACTGTAAAGTCACAAGGAAGAACGATCGCGTGCTCCAGTGAAATTTTACCTGATTCTCGTCGACGTGGATCGCTAAGCCTAGAATAAGAAAAGAAAACTGTACGTAAATGGGGAAAAAAAAAGCCGTACAAAATTCTCACTTTGGTCCTAAATCGCAAATTCTTTTGACACCGTAAGAAGCTTCGCCGTTATTCCGATCTAAATGATTGGAAGTTATTTACTGAGAGTCTTTCGCGAATACGTACGTATATCCGTATCACTGTATAACATCCGATACCTATCGCACCGTGGACCCGATCGATCGTTGTGCAGCTACCTTAAACTCCAATTACGCGGAGGGTGCCGGCCCGTGAATTCCAGCGTTGGAAAATGCGGTCTCGGTCGGGTATTCCTATACGCTTGCAAATGGAATTTCATTGCTTTCCCTGGCATGCCAAATGAGAATGATATCCATAAGCGTTGAAGTGCTGTTCTCGATGAAGGCGCTAATTCAGGTTAGGGGGGCTGGATAATGCGGGGGGGGGGGAGGAAGTGGCATTTCGAGGTTACATTTTCAGGTTGCGCGAATACGTACCTGCCTATCTTGCCCTCATTGAACTGTGCAAGGGAGACCAACCCATAGGCGGCATCGCGTGAGAGCGAGAGAGAGGGGTGGTGGAAGCGAGAAGACCCCCGGAGGCTTCACCCTTAACACTTCCGCACCTCCCCTCACCTACTTCTTTTTATATCAGTCTTTTATGGCTTACCGCATCTACACCGCGTCTTAAGGAACCAGCTCAGTCGACGTAATAAAACAGAGCTTCCATCTTTTCGTAATTTTACCAGCGTACCCTCCCCCCGCCCCTCTTCGCCTTTTTCACCCTCTATGCCCCTTCCACTCTTGTCTCACCACGAACCACCCCCTGTAATACTGTTCATTTTATTATTCCTTTTCTTTCACCCCCCCCCCCCCTGCCACCCTCCCCCACAGACCATCCCCTTTTTACCAGTTCAGTATGACGGAGGAGAGACGCGTGCCATGTGCGCCAGCAATCTTCATTTGGATGAGTGCGGCCTGACCGCGTTGTACAGCCAAGCAGGAAATCATTTCACTGGTATACAAGTGTGGTGTAGATATACTCGCAGAGGGGGTGGTTTTTTTTCAATCTTTTTCAGACTTTTCACTGAAAACAGAGTGGCAGCCCACGGGGGTTGGGATTTTTATGCGATTAAAAAGAAGAGGAGAATTAAAAGCGACGTACGGAGAGGGTCGTGACTGTTTTTTGGCACGTGTGTGTGTGCTCAGTGTACACAGCATTCGGGGATACTGTAGGGCGAAAGTGGTCAAGCTAATAAATAACCAGTCACGTGGAGAACTAGAACGGTTGCGAGGTCGGATGCTGATTTCAGCTCGTACCAGGCTAGTGAGAGTGACGAAATTTTATGAAAATCTCAAATATACATGATACCTCATCTTCATGGACCCGTCCTGGAATTTTGTTGAAACGCAATCCGCCATTATCCGTTCTGTACGATTCGCGATATTTTGCCACCCGTTTCGCCCGTCGTCCCTCTGACGTAGTTTCGTCCCCTGTTCCCAGCCATTAAATTAACATAGATGCTGCCACCTGCCAGACACTTCCTTAACCACTGCGAAATAAAGTTTCAACGCGACGGTTGACGTCGCTGCGTCCCTGGCGTTACGAACCCTCCTCTCTTGGCAAACCTGCCTCTGCCACCCCCGACCTACGCCAGACACCGTTTTCGGGGATGACCTGGGGCAACCTGGACCACTAGACTAACTCGCGACCTGGGTACCATATAAACTTGCATACAAATTTACATCGGTGAGCTATGGCTCGGCAATGAATATATGATGTATACATATACAATATATTACGTATGCACATACATGTTTATATATCGTATTGAACCCTAGAGATTCGTCAAATTTGAGTCGATAAATCGTACCGAGTGTACCTCCTGTTCCATACGTGGACACGTATGAGATCAGTGACAAATTAATCAGTGCTCTGTAATAAAGTCTTGAGGAAATTAAAGGCAGTTATCTCTTTTGCTCTTGTGCAGTTCAGACTGAGTCTCCCCCCCCCCCCCCCGGAAATTCTCCAAGCATCTTATATTTTCTACTAGAGCAAGTCGATTCCGCGCTATACACTTGGCTGGCTGGCACTCTTAGCGCCAGGTTGCGCTACGGCCGACGCTTCCTCCACGTATAGCCACCCGTTACCTACACAGGGACGCCCGAGGAATACGAGGTAGCTCGAGGAGTTACGTCCTGGAGCCAAAGAACGAGATTCTCCTCTCCGTAGGGGTAACGCCTTATTCCGAAGCTTTCGGAGCGTTAAAACGGAACGCGAACTTTCTCCCATGGCTAAGCCGGTCTTCTGGTATGGCTGGGTTGGAATGGCGATGCGAATCGACCTCGTTATTCTCGCGGACTGTGCGAGCAGCTCTGGCGGCTGGGATCTTCTTAGTCTGGAAATAATACTTGCGTGTCTGGGTGTAGGACGCTCTTTGAAAATCGGACCTAAAGGATGGATGATGGGACGAGGTTGCGATTGGCTCGTATAATGACAACCCTTGTATGCTGGTGAGATCGAAACTCTGGTGTGTATGTATATGTGACCCCTTCTTGTCTCTACGTTCTCTATTTGGTTCCTCGGAACTTCGTAGTTGGTAGACATGAATACGAGACGGAGAAGTTCGGGCCGACTACCGGGCAGTTGGGCCGTACGCGTCGCGACGCCCCTTCGCGTACCACCCACCTCTCGTGCCGGTTGGAGATAAAAGTTTTTTAAACTTGCAAACTCCCGGAAGTTCATTAGCTCTTTGAATGGTATAATTTGCATAGCTAACAATATTACTTTGCACTCGCGATAGCTTTTCTTCTTGGTATCCTTGACTGTGCTTATGTACGTATACTAGGCTATGTATGGTACCAGGGTGGTTTTTGTATATAATAGAAAAAAAAATTTCAGGGCTTGAATGGCGGGGAGGGCCGAGACCTTAACGAACTTTTTCTCTCGGAGTTTTCTCTTTATTAATAAATTGTCGGGGGGCAGTTTGCGGGCGAGTTATATTTTCTACGCGATGAGCGACACCGGGGGGGTCTCTTTGGTGTTTGTCGACGGGGTGAGAATTTTTTTTTTTCTTTAAGAGCCTGGTGGAAAATTTTACACCGTTTTCACTTCCTCAGGCTCGTGTCACTTTCTCGGCACTTGGATACCCTTCTCAAGGGTTGGCGGCACTCGGAAAATCACGTCCATCAGCCGTATGAATATCACAAAAAGCACCCCAAGCTAAGAATGATCATAGGGGGTTCAGAAGCGTGAAAAGGGCTTCTTTGTCCAGAGGACGAGGTACCGCCAAGTGATGGATTAAAGGTCACAAGATAGCCTGAAGACCCCCCCGGTCAACCCCTCTGGCCTCCCTTGCCGTCCTGCCAGTTAAGCCGCGTCCTATACAGGGTGTGTATACGTTTATATATATATATAGGGTAGGTATTCGAAATAAGGGCTGAGTGGATGGGCGGCCGGTTGAAATTATGTTACACGCTCGTGCGGCGAGTACGATAGGGGTAGTTCAATTACGTGAAACGGCACTGGAAGGGTGGAAAGAAAGAAAGCGAGCAAGAAAGGGATGATAAAAGAAAGGACTGCCTTCGTTCCACCCTGTGTAAGGGCAACGAACTCGGACGAGAGTAATTGAAGCAGTAAAGCCCCGATGGCCGATGAGCTTGCGTGTGGATCCAGCTTTATGTCGAGAGAACATAACGAGGGAGGATTTTTGAGATTACGTAAATATCGGAAAAATAAAAAAATTTCCCGGCGTATTTGAATTTCCTCCTCCTTACGGCGATTGACTTACTGTTTCTCTCTGTTCCTCTTTTTCCCCTTATCTTTCCCCATGCCGTGTACTCCATCCACGGTACCTGATGCTTCCTCGTATTCGCCGACATCGACGTCGCATCCTCCCGGTCTCTCACGTCCGGGGATTCCCCGAGTTATCGTTGTGAATAATCGAACGTATCCCGTAGTCTCCAGGCAGACAGCTTACGGGGCTTAGAAGCACGAGCTTGCACTGCGAAGAGGCGCGCTACAGGGTGGCCGTAGTTCTCTTGGTCTATACCAAAGAGGAAAATCGTACCGACCTGTATTCGAATATGGGAATTCGACGTCGCGGACGTCGGCGTCGTAGACATTAGGTATTCCTGGATCTACGACAGAAGCGGTACGAAGCAGGAATCCTCAAGGTCCAAAGGACACAGGGCTGAGCAGGGGATGAAAGCCTCCCCTAAAATCGCATTGGGAGCATTAGGAAGCTTTTGCATATTAGAGAGGAGGATCCCATTGGCGTCGTTCGGGCGTCGCCGATGGCTGCCTCCGCAAGAGGTTCGGCGAGAAGCGCGAAGGGCCAAGAGGTAAATACATGGAACATCGCTTAAGAGTCCCCTTTCATTTGTCATATTTTTCGCGACGAAATTTTTTTTCATGGAACCCCATGCACTCGCAGCCGCCCCTGGCCGCCCCCTTATTTCTCCACCTCCACCAGCACCAACCCTCCAGTCACAATCTACCGCATTCCCTGGCTTTGTGCGTACGACCGTTCCGTTCCTACTCCCCCACACGTACCAACCTAACCACCAGGCCTGGCCCTTTCTCTGTGAAAGCCGTCGTGCCGGGAGTGTTCATAAATTCGGATTAAGGCGAGACCGCGTAAGAGGGATCGTTGCTTGCGTCGGTCCTGTGAATGGAATAAGTGCGCACCGGGTATATGCGCGAAAAATCGTCTCCTCCTTATCCAACCTAACCTCCTCGTAATAATCCTCGCTCGCTCCGCCCTCTCTTTTTCACTCTTTCGGCTCACCGCGAAAAGCTCACTTCGCTCTGTAACCCACTCAGTGCCCCCTGAGGCCAGGCGACACCTTTGGGGTTGGCTGACGCTCTTCTGCATCGTTCGCGCCCTCTCTTTCATCCAGCAGAGACTATATCCTCTCTTTCTCCAACTCGTGCGACGCGAGCCAGCTTCCCGTCGGGTACTTTTTATACCAGTGAAAACGCGCCGAAGCTTTTCTACACGAGCTGGAAACGTCAGCGGTCGCCTACGGACTCCTTATGCGTCCTCGTGGACCCCCCCGACGAAATTCTTTTGCCAAGGTAGGACTTTTCTTCTTCGAGGGGGCAGGGGGAGGGGGGGGGGTGTTGTCAAGAAGCGCGAAAAGGTGGAAAAATTCGAAAGGTGGAAAACGAGGGTGAAATTGAAGTTTAAGTGGAAAGCAAGCTTGTAGTGGCTGCAGTGGCGCACCTGAGTCTTCCTGAGAAATACAGGCGACCTCACGCGTTCTGCTGGGTCTACCAGCAAGCTCAGGATATGAGGGGCGAGCGAGGGTCGCCTCGAGTATTTCCCAAGCGAGTCTCTGATATTCAAGTGTCTTCCTACATACCTGAGCTTTTTACGGGTAATGCCGCAATTACAGTTGTCGCATATTTCTTACATAATTCAATGGACGGGGAAACAGGACGACATCCACGTTCCCCACGTATCCTGGTGAACGTGCAACCTCAGCCACCTTCTCTTCGCCCCCGGGCATCCTGGCTTATCCGAATGGATCCTATGGACCCGGAAGCCCGAAAGAGGGCTGACGGGTATATGTGCATCCAAGAATTCCTCTACCACTCCGAGCTAGCTTTTTCTTATGTCGACGTTCAGCGTCTTATCGACGTCGGGGACGACGGGGTACGTCGACGTACCTGGTAGAGGACTAGGAATTTTCTATTATGTATCTTCGTTCCTTATCTCTCTCTCCGATACATCAGACAGTCCCGTATCCGCATCTTCGACTCGAGACAAATATTTTGAGCTTGCATACCCGATGTCTACCCATTTACATTTCTCTGTCACGTATCGCTTTCCAGCAACGCCAAATCCGTACCGACGGTGTATACCTTCTCCAACGGCCTATGATCCGTGCGCTTTAACAAAAGCTCCGCCGGTTTGGCTTCCTCGCGATTTTCAACGTCGCGACGTATTTCGACTTGGACGAAAATTAAAATCGCTCGTATATCGCCGGCGTTGCCACATTTTTCCGTAGTTACGGAAGGGCCTGACGATGTCTGCAGGTGACTTCCGGTCATTTCTCTAACTCCCGCGATCAGTATTAATCGCGTGTAATGGCAGCTTCGGTTACCTGGGTTCTCTCGTGGCAGCCATTGGGGTTCGTAAAGCACCGGTGGTCCTGTCGAGGGTCAGAAATAAGATACGATGAGGAAGGATATTGTATGGTTTAGGAACGCACGATTCTTTAAGACCCAAGAGCATAGATTCCTGGGTATGATGATTGTTATCGTATTTCGTACTTTGACTGCGGTTATGTATACGTGTACATAGGTACCAGCTTCCGGCTGGTATTCGTAGCCTACCTAGCGCGAATGTATAATAGGTACGTCGACGTTCTAATTCCTGAGGGTTTAAAGCGTCGACGCCGGTAAAACCGCTCGCACGACGCTGGGCGTCAGCGATAGGGTTGGAATTTGTTAATTAAATGGGGAAATGACAAACATAACTGGAAAACAAGGTACTTGGTTGCTCGTAACGCGACGTCCACGCGCGCGCTCCCTATGACGCTCACGCACCGGGTAACGTGTTATATCTCACGTTCACACGAACGCGACCGAATATTGTGTCGCGGGCGTCGACAATATTGCGACCACTGATTTATATATTGGATTCGAGCTAACGCCGTTCTGCGGTTGGTTCGCGCCGGCAACGGAGCCGATACCTCGTGGTCGTTACGTTTCGACGTATTATTATGATTATAATGATTATCGCGTGGGGAGGTATTTCCGGGTCCGGCGATGCTTCATAGAGATCGGCAATGAGGTTTCAGAAAGATACCACAGGGGTTGCAAGTTCTTGAGGGAGTCTCGAGCGGAGCTCGTTTCATCGCACGCACGACCTGCTCTCTGATTTCTTGCTCCGATGATATCTCACGAGGAATCATTATTATCTTTCGATTGGGTGAGTCGCAATGGACGAGACCGATTAAGGGTGGCACTCGGAAGGTCGGGAGCTGGGCTTGGCTACTGGGAAAAAGATGAGGGTGGGTTCTTCATCCCCTTGCCGTACATGCGGCAGAACGAAGAGGTCGATTGGACACGCGAGGCCCAGAGACACGGAGTTCAGAGATTCGAATTTAAATAATGTTTAACGTGCGAAGACGCCCAGCGTCGCGACGCCTCTTTTTATCGTATACCCTACGTTCATACCGATGTACACCTTAACGGCTACGTCATGTCTTATCGCCTCCCATTCGAACTACCCTTACCGGGTTACTCGGGCCGAACCCAGTACCGGAAGTTGACCCGCTCATTTCACCCCCTAGACCCATGCTCAGCCGGTACTCTTGGGCTAAAGCCGGGTACACATTGTTACTGTCAATACTCGTACGTTGGTTTCGTGTAAACTAATGAACTTTCACCTTTTCATTTTCAGTTGGGTTTCTTCACGTACTACACAGTGGCGATGGGCGAGGTAAATCCTTCGGGTCCAGTTCCCATCGACAGCGTCTTCATCTACCGGCCCGACAAACGTCTCGAGCTATGGAGGTTCGCCTTCTACATGTTCCTTCATGCGGGGTAAGTCAGCCAAATAATTTTTGGAAGCCTGATCAGAGGCCTCTTTTCGTATTACCTCGGCGGAAGATTACGTTGCAGAGTTGGGTGACTCCAAGGGTAGGGGGTTAACGGTGGATGAGTTCAAAGGTCGCACCCAGAAACTCCAGTCATTCGCCTGCCTATCCTTTGTTTCCTAGTCATCTACTTAATTCATAGGGGTGCGTCCAACCCTTATATGTTCAAGGTCGTACCCATAACGCCTTATTATCACAGTTTCATTATCATTTTATTATCAGTTTGATCATCATCGATCGGCGCACGTTCTCCGCTATCGACCATACCTAACGTCGACCGCCACATCATTTGGACTGACCCTTATGGTCGCAACGAATTATCCGACTAAAACCCGACCGATTAGTAAAACATTGTAAGCCACGGTTGGCTACTGGTTCCCCTACGTTTTCTAACGGGCTTCGCTATAGCCGTACCGTACCAGGGGATGGAGCTACGGTAAGGGAACGCCGAAGGCGCAGTTGGCGTGGGGAAGTAGAAAACGGGGGAGACTGAGGCAAAAATGCTTTTATAGGTCACTATTATCGGAGAGAGGAAACAGAACAACCGTACCTACGGTATCGTAACTCTTTTTCTCTCTTTTACCTTCGCCTCCCCTATTCTCCTTCCTTGCTTTCGATTTTTCCTACCTCTCTACCTCACATCCTATACCTGTATATATACATCCCTCACTCCGCACCCTCTTAACCGACGTCTATTTAACTGTCTGCTTTCCTTTCTAGCCGTTTCTGTCTTTCTCTATCGATTGGACTTTCCTAGGGTGCAATGAAATTACACGTGTTTCCGTACCCCTTGGGGGGGGGGCGTCGCTTTTAACAGCGAATATCCAGGCTACAATTTTCATCCTTTACGTCGACTTCTTTTTTTAAACTTACTAACGCCACCTAAATTATTCATGGGAAATAAGATAACGACCGGCTCTCCTCGTGCGTGCATACGCGTCGTCGATAAAGCGTCGCGACGCTCGCTTCGTTCCACCGATCCTTCTTTTATCCCACTTTTATCTCTATTTTTTTTTTCTTTATACATATTTTACCCCCTTACCCCTCATCCCTGTTTCTTTCTCTGTCTTTTCTACCTTGTCCTTATATTATCTGTATGTATAACATATTTCTGTCTTCGTTTCTCTCAGTCTTTTTTTTTTATCTATACCCACCGACGCTCGTATCCGGTGTCGTCGCCTCCCCGCCCCCTCTAAAGAGTTATCGACTTATTAATGCGACTGAGAGACTCGGGTCAGGAAGGGACATCGATCCGACGGGATGCGCAAGGGTTTTGTTGGACGGGACGGGGTATGGTCTGACTCCCGACGAGGCGTCCCGACGTCCGACGCCACGGTAGGAAAGGTGCCACGTAATAAAAAGGCAGAGCGCGCGTCGTGGCTCGCCAGGGAGAGGAAAAAAAAACCAATTACGAAGAATCCTCGCCCCGTGGAGTCGCGAGCAAGCGACAGGAAAATAAGCGTCTTGACAAATGAGCGTCGCCCGGAGTCTCGCCTCGATCCGGTCTAAGATAGCAGTAAAACCATCGGGGACGCCTGGATCCTTTCTTGGTGTCGTCCCATAAGGATGCGCCTCTTTCGCGATCCTGACAATTTCCCATTTATACCCACGCGGTCGCGCTACTGTTAATAGAACGTTGTACGGGCGTCGTTTTTTTCGGCTGGTCTCGTGATCGTTCGAATAAAAGACAATCGTCCTATCTCGACTTTGTCACGCAATTCTTATTGACTCTGACCAAGTATAAATACGAATTAAGCCAATTCACAATAATCGACGCTCCTAACTTCGGCCGAAACCGTCGCCTGGTAGCTACTTTGAAAATACGTATCGAGCTTTTACGACTGTGTCCTGGCTGTTTAAATAATTATACGCATTAAGCGCGTTTCCAACGAGCGACCGCGCTCGCGCGACGATTACGCGAACTATCGTAGAACTTCTGGATCGTCAATGTCGCGCAAATGGAGACGACGCCCGAGCTACGTCATATCAGCCATCTACCTGTACGACCGACGCTAATGGGCATAACTGTGCCGAGCAGTAAACCATAAGAAATCCTTAGACCTTACGATGCGATTTTCACGAAGCGATATTCAAGCCTGGTCCGAGGGTGTCACGTGACAATTAAAATTTTTAATCTTAAGGAACGTTCTTTTGTGTATAAAAAAAAGTGCTCATTAATCGCACAATTTATACGAACGTAAATATAGGACGTCTCGTTATCGAAGACGCCCCGTCGTTGGCAACTGCAACCGCCCTAAGGTTCTTCTCGGCGAAAACTCGCCGACGTCTATTGTCGCCCGACGCTCTCACTCTGTCCTCGCCCTTTCGAGCCCGTCTTATGTAAAATTCGATATTCCCCGTTATAGCTCCTCGCCACTCCGAATGATAAATCGCGGCGAGACCCGCTCGACCTGGAGATACCTAGTGGCGGTCGCGTCCTTCAGGATTCTCCGGATGATGGGTCCTGCGGAGGCTGGAAGTGGGTCTTATGGGGAATGGAAGGGGGTCGTACGCCTTACGGTGCTCTAGGATTCGATGAGGGTGGCGAAAGGCAGCGTCGTTCCCGTCTTATTCTTATACGCTCCATTTGGATGATTGCATCGTTACGACGCATTGATCCCGAGCGTCCACGTCGACGAGGATTACACCAGGAGCTGTTGTCGTTCTCCTGCGTATGCGCCATATACCCATTTACGGGATTCCAGAGAGATCTCTAGATTCCCGTAAACTCCATCTCTGACCCAGCTATCCAAATTTTCTATAGTACATGCTATATATATACACACATATATCCATATAAAGCAAGTAGGTACAGCTACTATTTCGTATCTTTTATGGAGCGGCACGCTCTTTTACGACGACGCTAAGTGCCACGACGCCCCCAGCCCAATTCATGGAAAGGCTCCTCGTCGATTCCTAAACGATCCGCCAGAGGGAAACCCGAACGCTCTATCGAAGTTTCCAGCTCTATATATATATATATAGAGCTGAACTTCCAGCTTCTCTTAATTATCGGTCACGCTCTGTTGCATCTCTGAAAACAATTGTCTGGCACTTTACCTACTTACTCTACTGTCTCTCCGTTACTCTCTGTCTCCCTCGCTCTCCCGCACCACGGACGACGGCTGTCGATCACCGGCCAGATCCAGAGAATCGTTTAAATCCATGGGCTAGACAAATTGGCTATTTCCTAGCTGCCCACTTTTCTCCGTCCTTCTTTATCTCGATGCAACTGCAGCCCTGCACTTCGTGCACCGTGCGAATGCACATGCAATATAATCGAGTGGCGCTTGCACGCAATTCAACTAGGCGCGTCGTACGTGTAGTTGCTGCCTGTGTCGACGGTTCCTCTAGGTTCGTATTTGCCGACGGCGTCGCGACGTCGGGCTGGCTTCTCTTGGCACGCGTGTCCGGCTCGTATGCTATCGATCCTCTCGGAGGCGACTTCTCTGTCCTGGCAAATTCGTATTTCAATTTCAACTTCTATGCGCGCTTGACTGCTCGGACGGATAAGGATCAATGGCGGTGGTACTTTTGAAATATATATATGTATGTACGTATATATATATATATAATATAAACAGCGTACGGTTAAAGTTTTAAGTCGTTTTCGGGAATGCTTGGAGATAAAATGCATAATTATGGTTAATTCCACGAATATTTTTCTCCCTCCCTACCCTCGGCTCCTCCCCTTCGTCTCTCTTCTCCTAGCGATATTCACAGGTCGTTGGTTAACTGGTGGTACTTATCCTTTCGACTTCCCACGTTTCCATACATTTCGTTATCTTTCTTCGTGACGCGCCAGTAGGCCGGGAGCCGAGTGCCAGGGAGGGAAACTTTAATGAGATGTTTCTAATTAATGCTAAAGGGTTGCCCGCCCTGTACAAGTATAATAATTCATTAGTCGTTATTAGGCACGCGGATATCTCTTTGCTTGATTCTCGTCAGGGAAATTTTCTTTTTTTTTTTTCCCCTCGAGAAAATACAATGGAACTCCAACGAAGTGGATTTTCTTGTTTTTTTCTCTCTTTCTCGATCTCGTCGTACCTCGCAATATTGAGATGAGACTTTAATGGATTAACTGCGATTTCAAGTTTTCGTTAGAATATAACAGAAATATGCATCGATGGAACTTGCCCACGTAACACCTATATGCATTTCGTAAACCACAGTAAACACACGGTCATAGCCTTACACTCACTGCGCCGTTCTCTTTTTCAGGTGGCTTCACCTGCTGTTTAACCTGGGGGTACAGGTGGTCGTGGGTCTTCCCCTGGAAATGGTACACGGAAGCCTGAGGATCGCGGCGGTCTACATGGCCGGAGTCCTCGCTGGTGAGTAAAATAAAAAAAATTAAAAAAAAAACTTTTATATCTCCTATTAAACGAAATGACGTTACCCGCAATTATTAGTACGGCCCGGCCATTACCGGGATCATAAATTCTTCGAAGAAATCTCTTAGTTAAATCCACGTTTCCCAGACTCGTAATAATCCCAGGTCATCCGAATCTCATGAAATCGGATGTTTTTTTTTTTTCGCCATACCGTGAGTCCCAGTGCCACATGACTATTCATACACGTACATCAGCATACGGGTCATACACCATCCGGCTTTTACATGGTTAATTCCTGAATTCTTCGTCCTCTCCTTCCCTCCTCGCAGCAAGGGGATGACAATAGGGGATGCCACCCTCGTATACACTGCAAGGGGTTGGCTCTTAGCCTCTCCTCTCGGACGGGTCGCGAGCATCCGTGTACACCTAATTGCTATTAGCATAAATTCGATTAGAGGCGGATAGCGGGCTTTATTAGCAGCCATGAAAGTAAAACGTTGCGAATGGGTTGCATGAATAATAATAAATTCAAGGGACGGCGGGTAGTGCCACGTATACGTGGATACAGGTGGATAGAGATTAGGAGGGTATTGTAACGTCGGGAAGAGGGGCAGGGGAGGGGGGAGAGGGGAGGGGAGGGGCTATCTAAGGTTAGATCCTCATAGACGGATGCTCGAACTAGGACGGGGCTTGTACCTCCTGGTCCCGTTATACAACTCCGTGAGCTTGCTCCTTGCTCCCGTGAGCCAAAGCCGGCGTTTTCAACGGGCGCGAACATGGGCGTCGGGTTGTCTCTGGTATCGCCGCGACAAGATTACTTCGCATGCATTGCGGTTGGTGCGACGACATAATGCGATTACGTCACAAGTGCAACACACTTCGTCCTCAGCCATCCCCACCCCCCTGCCTCCTCCGTACTCGCTTCGCTCCTCCGTCGCTTTAACGACCCCCCACGTCGCAAGTGCCTAGCCCTCAACCCCTGTTACACGGTTTGTCGCCCATCATCCTTGCCTCTTGCGAACCCACCCTAAGGCCACGGCGATACGCTCTAAAAGCGTTATCGGCACCTAGCGCGAGCAGCTCTAGATTTTCGTACTTCCCGTCTAACCGGAAGTGGCCCAGGGGCAAATTTTCATTTCCGTGAATGCAGTTTTTTAAGAGCAGGTTAAGGCAGAGACACCTCGCGCACAGTCCGCACCAGCGGCTTAGGTCCCGTTCTCACAGGACTGCTGCCGTTAGAGACCCGAGACGATCGCATCCGCCGTTCCATTTTTGCATTTCGCATACCCGACCGATTGTTTGCTTTCTAAACGTTCCGGGACGTCGGCGTCGCCGATGGCGGTGCCGGCTGGCCGGATTGAGAAATTTCCTTGTGCGTGACGTTCCCCATTGTCTTCGTTTCTGGCGCACCGGTTCCGCCGTTCCGGCGACGCATTTCCTTATAGCTCATTTTCTGCCTTCGATCCGACGTCCATACGTCATCATTCGCTGCCTCGGACGTTCGTCGTATTTTGCTGGGATTCACGTGGGGCGTCTCTCCTTCGTTCGTCGTCGCGACGCCCCGTCTGCAGCCACGTCACCCTCGGTCACCCTTCTATCCGCGATTCGTCGCTACTGCGATTGCGTGACGGTGACGATCGCAACGGCATTATTTACACGCGATACCTCCAAACCCCGTTAACTGCACAATGATGGCTGCAACCTAGTTGCGCATTACGCGTGTACGTGGTAACCACCCTCTTCCTCTCATTGCCAGAGAAACTGACGCCCGGCGTCGCGGCACTGGCTCTCTGGCTAGGTCGCTGACTATATATGCAGGCATATGCGCGCATATGTACTTGCTATACATACGTAATGCATGGATGCATGTTATGTTGTCTTGTTGGATGGCTGAGTAGGTGGCTGGGATACCGTGTGTGTGCGCGCGTGTGTGGACAATGCTATACGCGCCGAATACGTTATTCCGAGCTAGCGCGTATGTGTATTATATATATATATATATATATATATATATATATAATACACAGTGTGTCCTGTACGAGGGAAAGGGTATGTTGGGTATGGGAAATTATTGTGGCGAGGAGGAGTGGGCGGGGGTGGGGGGGAGGGGGAGCACGACACAATTATATTCGTGCAGATCTGGCAAGGTGAAATTTTCAGCAAGTCCCTATGGACTGCGCCTGACCATCTAGCTCCTCCAATTGGCTACGGCTTGCCGACGCGTCCTTGTCTTTGGCGCCGCGGCGCCGCCGAATCGCTCGTCGTGTCGTTACGGAAGAACGACGACGGTAAATATGACCGCCGGAGAGACGCATCCGATCGAGCACTCGATCTCGGGTTGCTGTATTAGAAATTGACGTCTGATCTGGAACTGAACTGGATCACCCCGTTCCCTCTATAATTATCTACCTACCATTCTTTTACTTTGACCTTGGAGACGATTCGATAAGAATGGCACGTTGTTATCGAGAGATTTTTCTAGGAGATTTCGTGGGACATGAAAATTTTTCACGTGACTTTTCTTTTTTTTGATATCACGGTTGTTTTTGTAGGGGTTTGTTTTTGAGTGAATTAGGGTTTTTGTTAATGGAATGATTAACAAAAAAATTTTGGTAATACACAGTACCACGGAATCTTAGTCGATCTCTTATCGTGTGGACTTTTCGATTATGATAAGGTAAATTTTGGAGAATCGTGATGGCTCTCGGTGCTGTGCGCCGAACGTGCCGCAGACTGTATCGGTGTCGCTATTTGCAGTAATGGGGCTGAGCGTATCGAAACGGTCGAGTGGTCGAATGGATAGAGAGAGAGAGAGAGAGAGATGCTGGGAGTTAGGATGGAGCGGGATGGAGGAGGGAGATCGGGAACGTAGCCTGGCATTACGTACGGTCCAGGGACGAAGGAAATCGCATCGCCGCGCGGCAACGACATAACAGTATCCGGCGCCGCCTCGCCGGCCGTTCGACTGGTTTACTATTTCGCTTCGCGTCGCGACGCAATGAGCGTCCGTAATGGCTGGCGACCGGTGCATAGGAATAGGACAAATGCACCTCTTACGGATGCATCGTCGCGCGTGCACTCGGCGCTGCCGTGTAACTGTACATTCAATTTCCGCGACGACGGCGTCACTCTAGACTGACTTCCGAATGCCTCTTCGTGCACAGTCGTGTCTATTCGGTTCTTTTTCTGTGGCTTTCTGTACGTTCGTCGCTCGGCAATAAAGGCGCGCTTTTCGAATTCGAATTATCTACCGGCATTACCCCGCGCGACTTTACGACTGTTTAACCTTATCGTACAGTGCGTTTAACAGTGAGACTTATCATTCTGTGTATCTAATACTCGCGTGACTTACCGGTATCGTTATCAGTGATACTTTTACTTTATGCCATGGCGACAGACCGTTCCCGTTACCCGCGACCTACTATCTCTGTACACGAGCGTTCTCCACCATTTAACGTTAATTTTTTTTACTTTGCTTTTTTCGTCATTTTTTGGGTTTCCGGAGACAATTTCTTAATCGCTAATTATGTGGCATTGTTATTATTATTCTACTTGACAATCACTATCCCGCTTCTGCTTAATCGTGAAGCAACCTCAAGTTCGTTTCGGTGCACTGGGACTAGGTGGCTCTCACGGTTATCTTCGTCTTATCGTATTCTTTTCTCTTTCACCAGTTTGCTCTCTTTTCCCAAAGCTTTTCAACCGGCCGATTCGTTTACTTACTCAGTCATTCTCGCGGATAACGGAATTCCTTATTTGGGTAAAAGTCCACGGGAGAACTTCGCGAAAGTGAAATTCCGAAGACGAAGTTCTCTGAGATTCGTCGCTTTTTTTTTTTCTTCCCCTGACGTTGGCACACTCGCTTACGGATTCTACTTTAATATTCGAATTCGTAGTTTCACGAATTTCGAATTTGCCTATTCCGCGATTTTCTCTCATTAATTAGCAATCGACCACTGATAACCCCCTGAAACAGTCTCCGTTCGCGGTCCATAATGCCAATGTCGTAATTTCCTTCTCTGCTTACTTACTCGATATTCGAATCGTAAGGGAAAAGCAAAGTCGACGAGTTCGACTTATTTACAGAAGTTGTCCTCGTTCCGATCCTCATCCTCCCGGTGCTCGTCTCCCCCTCCACCCCCCCGGTATTCCTGCAATGGAAATATGTCTTTCCTTTTGTGCAGTAAATCTACAATGCCCGACGGAGCGTGACCATGGGTATCGCAAGATTTTCAGTAAGAGTTTCAAAGAAAACTCCAAGTTTATTCAGGGTACAAGTTTTAACCTCTTCTTTTTTTCATTTTCCTCTCCATCCAGCATCCTTAGCTCTATCGATCCTTATCTCGACGTCTCTATACCCGATTATCTCGTTGCCGCTCCGTGCACTGGCTACCTTGGATAAGAACCGTGCCCCGTACGACCATGAGGACAGGTCAGAGTTCGATTTTCCAAGATTGCCCGCCACGTTCGCACGGACCGCTCGGGGTTGGGATACGTCTGCACTTTGAACTTTCCTGACGAGCCTGGCAAGAGTGAAATTGTCCAGGATGAACTGGGTGGGCGAGGAAGATTGAATAGGACCGAGAGAAATGTATAAATGGATGGACCGATGGAGCTTGCGGGAAAAAGGTAAATGGAATGTGGAAAAAGGTGTACGTGAGGATGGAAGCAAAACTTCCGAGTCTGGCTCGACCCTCGAGAAGTTGAGGAAGCTCCGGGTAACGAGGGAAACAACTGTAAACGCCTAATGGCGTCTTCGGGAAACGGTCCAGTTCCCTGGCTGAACGACTAGTTTGTTTCGAAATCCATTAACCCTCAATTACGATTAAGTACGGGAGTGTGCCGTTGCGAAATGATTAAGCGATAATTAAAGAAAATTAACAGGCTGAGGATGCTGACTCCATTGGGACTGATCGGATCGAGAGGGGACTGGTCCATCGATCATCCGTCCCATAGAACCACCATGAGACACACTATATGTTTTCGCTGATTGAATCCCGGGATCGAGATAGATCACAATTCCAAAAAAAATTTAAACCGGAAGTCCGATCAGATTCCTGCTCTATGTCAAGGAAAAGAGTCTAAACCGGTGAAAAGGAGGACCAAGTGATGATCGGATGGAGCAGATCGATTTCCACGACCCGATCGGTTCCTTGGCGGATGATCGGACGGGGCTATCGGTATATTGGGGGGTGGGTGGGTGGGTTGTATAAGCTGGAGGAAATGGGAGAAGGGGAAAAGCCTCGAACCGTAATTATCTAATACCTAGGAGTGCCAGGATGGAATGCCGTGTCGAGCTGTCATTTCGTGGGAACGACGGGGACGCGGAAAGAGGAGCCCCGGTAATTGCTCGAAGACGACGGGAGCGACGCCGACGTCGACGCCGGTATCAGCACTGATGATGATGGTGCTGGTGGGTGGTTCCAGGACGCGCTTTACGTAAGCTCTTTGAGTAGTGGCGAGGAGGCGAGCGTAAAACAACAAGTAGAGGAACAAACCTCCGGACCTACAAATACCCTACAAGCCAAAGCCCCTCTTGGCCCCTTCTCCCCTTCCCATAGGCGTACCCAAGATGGAAGAGGAGAGCTCGATAAATCCCTATAGGTATATCGGTATAAAGATCCCGTGACCCAGGGTCAACTGGTCCCTCCATTTGACTTTGCTCTCACCTAGACCCCCCCCCCCCTAGTTCCGACCGTCTCTCTAATCCTCCTCCAGGAGAATAGCTTGTCGAAAGTACCAAGAAAGGTTCTCTACTGAACTCTATTTCGACAAGGGTGATCTTGGCCCGACCTAACCTCACGGTCTCTATCTTATCTCCGCAGCCTTGTATTTTACTCTTGTCCGAAGAGCCAGCCTTTGAAATTTTTCAATTTGAAAATTTTTATATTTTTAGTTACGGCAGGGGGGGAGTAAGTAATGTTTGTCGCGGTACACCTGACAGATGCGGTCTTACTTCAGCATGCACCCCCCCCCCCCCTCTAATGTAGGTCATGCGCTAATGGATCTGACATAATGGCCCAGGGGTGAAGTACAAGCTGTCAGGAGAGCGATGAGAACACGAGAGGGCAAGAGAGAGAGAGAGACTGGATGACTGAGCTGGACGAGAGAGAAAGTGAGAGAGGTAGAGCGCGAGAGGGGGGAGAGGGGAGGGTTGCGTAGAGGCCTACGGGGGTGGAGGAGCTGATCGCGTAACGATAGTCACGACGTGTTGGCACCCCTGTCATAATTCAGGCACCACGGCAATCAGTCAGGTTTCCCACGTCAGGTGGTTCCAGTTCCATTTCTCATAGGAAGCGACTAATGTCAATTCCATTTCCCACGATGACGTAGACGAGGACACGAGGCTGGTTCTCGTTATCGACGACCCCTGCCGAAGAGGGGTAGGTACCCAAAGAAGAGGATCGAGGCCGGGAGCATCACCGGAATATAGAGTCAGAGTAGGAAGACCAGTGAGGTCATCAGGTATACGTTTCGTCCATGGAACAACGTGCTCACCGGATCAGAGGATCTTTTTTTAAGTTCCGGAAGTAGCCTCGCTAATCATTAGGTATTATTTATATTAACCGATATATAATTATTTCCATCCCCCTGCGAGGTCGACGAAACTACGGAAGTTCCGGTCGACAGGGTGCGATACGTGGATAAAGTATACCGAATTGGCGTAAAAGTGGCGCGACGAGTGCGTTCTCACAATGCACTTCCGGTTGGCAGTTTTGAGCCATTGCTACGCGCATAGCCAAGTGACTGTAATTTGGGGAGTGAAAAAAAAAATGTCAACTCGCACAATTTCGGGGACAAAGAGTTTTGCTGAGTGAATTGCGTCGACGAGGATCCCCCCGAAGGTGTAGTGGGGTGGCAGAGGGGTTTGACCCAGGGTGGTGAGCAACGTTGAGGGTTCATCAGAAGTCAGATTACTGTCATTTGTCATTTAGTTCCGTGGCTCCCTCTTTTATTTCTTTTCCCACTCTGTGCCTCACTTCCGGTACGTCATCGACACGTCATCCGCATATAACAATCGTCGAAACCATCACACGGCTCAGGAACGTCTTCGACAGTTATGGCGAACTTTCCTCGTTCGGTCTCCCTTCTACTATCTTTGTTACCTATGCACTCTCTCTTTCTCTCGGAAGTTAGGGGAACCCCCGAGTTCAGGAGACGTAACCATTAATAAGTGATGCTCCAGCAGACAGAGCTCCTCGCCGTTACTCCGCCTTATTGCGTACTACATCTACCTGCGAGACGGCAGTCCTACCAACGGAACCGCGGGAAACGCCTGCTTCTCATTGCGGTTTTGCAACGGGCTCTCGGAAACTCGATGCCGTAAATTTAAAGACCGCGACGGCCTGGCTGTCCCTCTCTCTCGCACTCGTTCCATTGCACAGAGCGCTGTGCGTTTGGGAATTCGAAAGGCTGGGGGGATAAGACGAAGAGATATATCGATGACCTATGACCGATTCGATGGGATATGGTTGACGCGGATTTGCCTTGCTCGGACGCGAAGAGTACGTAGATTAGATTTAAATGACGTGACCATAAGGGTTGCACGTGGAAAAAGCACAGTGGTAAATTCGATGGGTTATTTAATCTGGTAATCACTGTATATTTGAGCGCGTGTTGGTATACCCGGATGAGATAAGAGGAATCGTCGATGACTCGGGACGAACCTTTATCCAATACAATATAGCGCCTGTCTTGCATCGAAATTCCAAATCGCTGATCGCAACCCTTTTTCTCCCTGTGTGCTTTTAGGTTCGCTGGGCACGTCGGTCTTCGATACGGACGTGTACCTGGTGGGAGCCAGCGGTGGCGTTTACGCCCTCCTCGCTGCCCACCTCGCCAACGTTTTACTCAACTACAACAACATGGAGTTCGGGATCGTTCGACTGATCGGGATCTTCATTATCGGTAAGTTTTACGCTGTGTATGCTACTTCCTGTTTTCAAGAGAAACCGGTCGGACGTGATTTAATTTGGAAATCTACCTTAAAAGTCTTCGGCTACAGTTTGCTTTTTCGGCCGACCATCGCGATTCGATTGCTATAGGCCTGGTATATATACAGGATCGTTCAAAAGTACCAATTTGATTTCTATGGTAAAATGATCTTTAGGTCGGTGCCATACTACCGTGTGTGACCCCTGTACATATATAATGTACCTGTGCTATAGTGCATTGGACATAACTTCTTACAGTACCGGTATATTTTTTAACAGTTATTAATAGTTTATTTCAATATATGATTTTTCTTATTGGTTTTTGAAGACTTTTTCATTCGTGTCTTTAATAAATTTACTTTTTGGGGAGATTTTTATGAAACCATCGATTGGGTTCGTCCAAGCTAACGGGGATGATCTTTGATATTAAGTATGTTGGATGCTGAGATTTTGTCTTCTGGACCAAATCCAGGTTCATCCCTAATAACCATGTGGATCGTCTGGTACGATTGCACCGAGAAATGAAAGCCATCGTAAAAATTTTCATCCATGTTCCTAGACGTAACAATGGAGTGGAATCTGTGTTAACTGGTCCCGGTTCTCCCTAGGATATCTGAGGTTGCAGGATATGTTCCAGGATGGGATGTAGTTAGGTAGATAGCGGGATCCCAGTGGGCGGTGGTCTACATACTCGAACTTTTAATTAAAAGATAGTCGACCGCGTTCGTAATTCGGCGAGTAATGTTTCGCCGACGCAGCGTCTGCGAAACGAGCGACGGTCGCGTCCGTTGTGGACGACGGGCGCGGGCGAGTTGCGCCTTTTAGATTTGTCGAGATACACGGGCGCGGATATAAATCGTGAAATGTGTCGTCGCGCGATGTCCGGCTTGTAATCGAAAAAGATATGAGATTTCTCGAACGAAAAGGGAGGAGCTCTCGCGAGGGATGCTGGGCTCCGGAAAGGGTAGCAGGGACCCGTCGGATAGGCTGACTGGGACACGCAGGACCAATATAGGGAATTTGCTTGGGTAAGGGAAAAAAAAAAGTACTAGATAGCTTTTCGTATCCCAAATTAATATATCTATATAGGGTGGAGGTCTGGTTTCTGGTAGGTATTGGAAAATTTAGCCATGAAACCAACCATGAACCTCTTTTCCTGTTTACTATTTGTAAACAGCCCAGATCCACTGTACGTATTTACTTGGGTAGAGCCACAGCCATTCAGTGGATTATATTGAAAAGCTCTTTTCCGCGACACTGTGAACTTCTTACGAAAGAGAACTTTTCTATCTCTCCCACGGTCTGCTTCGAATAATTCGTTGAAACGTCAAACGCTGCATCTACCTAGAAACTGAATTATCATTCCTTTCATATGGATACGCTCTTGGGAAAATTGGGCACGGGACGATGTGCAGATAAGACCAATATATTTTTTGTTCTCTCAAGATGGAGTCCAGTTTCTCCGGCACTGGCGAACCCAGTACGGATTAGTCCTACGGGATTAGGAGTCTCCGTTCTCCCTGGTCCCTCCTTCCTCCCCCTTTTTATTCTCCCTCCCGACTGCCAACCCTCGGTATCTTCCTTACGTTGGCCAGTCTGTACAGTGTCCCTTTCTCGTTCACGAGGGTCCTCACCTTCCTGATCCTGGTCTCACATTGGCACCACTGTGGGAGGCTGGGTCCGCGCAAACGCTTATATACTTTCCCTGCTGGCTTTGCAAAATCGGGCACTTTGTAAGCCGTTACGAGCCACGGCACTTTTTCAGTAATTGGATACCTTCGCACTTACATTACGCCCGGAAGGAGAAAGAAGCGTCGCGCATTCTAAGGAGGCGCCTTTAATTCTATCGGCATTCGTCTTTGGGTACCGTACTCCTCTTGCTTCTCTGGTGCTCCTGTTGGTTGGCGCCGATGGTGCTCAATGGGACCAGGGGGGAACAAATTGGAAGATCATCAGAGAAAAAAATGATCGGACCTTGGAGAATTTGAAAAATATTATCCTTTTTTTTTCAAAAGTTCATCTCTGGTTCCTGCTCTTGGTTCGTTTTTTACTTCCGGAAGTCTGAGGAATTTCTCGTGGCCACGAGGACGTCTTCGCTCTCGGGTAACGGGAATCGGTAGATTAATCGATAACGGGCGAAGATTTGCCTGCGAGGCTGGCAGGTGCATCGCGATCGACAGCTCATTAACCCTTTCGTGCATGATTACCCAAATATTTTCATAACCCATATTGCGTTGTAGGTCACTTGGTCCAGTTGGGATGATCAGTCTTAGGACAGCCTTTAATTGTATCGATTTGTAGTCTGAGAATGCCTTGGTACATGGTGACTTTATTATAGGGCGAACAGGTCTTTGACGCTGTCGATGAGAATGAGGATGAGCGGAAGGTTAAGCATGAGAATGAGGATGGGAATGAGGATAAGAGTGAGAGGAACGGTACCGTATCCGAACGGCTTTGACGCAGCTTCGGTTAAGTAGACACAGAGCGCCGCAAGACTCCCCCACTGATTGGCAGCGTAACCGATCCGACAATCGAGACTTCGATCTTGCAATGCCTTCCACCTGCTGACTGATCGCGACGTCGATCTTTGGTTGAGATCAGTGATCTTTGGGATGAGAGGGAGAGAGAGAGAGAGAGAGAGAGAGAGAGCTGTAGATAGAGAGAGACTATTCTTATGAGAAATTAGTTGCAAAACCGATGAACCGGTCGTATAGTTGCTCAGTTAGTTATATAAGGGTTTATCAGATTGATTGGACAGAGACCGGGGATGCCAATGACGACGGGATATCGGCGACGCGACGCCTCGCGTCGAATCGAATCTTTTTTTTTTTTCAGTGGAACACAAGTGTCTGTTCCGCTATATCCCACCTCGATGGCCGAGGAAGCCGCATTCCTCTCGAACGGTTCGGTAAATCCGCCGCCTGGGAATCGCGAACGCGGACGTGACGGCAATTAGAGAAGGTTCGACGGCAATTAAAATATCTCGAATTCTCCGGGAGGATCGACGCTTTTACTCAGGATTTGCTTCCTTCGTTACGTATACGTACACCGGTCACTTTAACGCTCTTACCCGCGCCTTTCTTTTCCAAGCTTTCCCGGGCCTCGTAGCTGCAGCCCGTCTGCCTGCAGCCGCTCCGAAGTGGAACCGCGTCGGGAGCGCGACTAAAGGCGAGGGCCGGGCCTCCACGACGCCTCGACGAAGGAAGATCGGCTGTCGTGGCGCTGAGTCTAATTCACTTCTTTTTCGTTCCTCTGTTACAGCCAGTGCCGACGTCGGCTTCGCCATCTACGACAGGTACGCGGCCGAGCAGATGGGACCCCCCGTCTCGTACGTCGCGCACCTGACGGGCGCCTTGGCAGGACTGACGATCGGCCTCCTCGTCCTGAAGAACTTCGAACAGCGGCTACACGAGCAGCTACTCTGGTGGGTCGCGCTCGGCGTCTACGCAGCCTGTACCATCTTCGCGGTCATGTACAATCTGATGCATCCTGACTATCCATGACGTGAGGTCAGCTTCGCGTATGGTCCACGGAACACGTAACGCGAAGCTGCCACCGTGACGCCTATTGTGACTCGTCGAAGACGCAATCAGCAAGCTCATGCCAAAAACATATTGGAAGGGACGGACAGTGACGGGAGCAGAGCCAATGGAGATGAGGATGACAAATTGGGAGGAGGAGGAGGAGGAGGAGGATTGTGGCCTGGTGCCACGCACAGGAAACGTACCAAAGAATATCCAAGGAGAAGATGGAGAGAATCGAGCACGCCGTGAGACACGCTACCGGACGAAGGGACCGATGCGGGGAAGAACCGGAAGTCATGGACCGGCGGGCTGGTTCGAGGGACTTCCTGTTCTGGGACCTCATCGACGTTAATTTGGGCATCTCTGACATCAACGAACTGGTCTTCATCAACGAACGATCAGCGACTCTTTCCGGGTGATCGTGTCGCACTTGGCTCTTCCGCGTCTCCGGAAGTGCAACTTCAGTGAAGTGAGACACGAGTCCTTGGCGTGGAACGGCAGAGAAGGACTGAGGGACCGAGCGAAGTCGAAGAGGGCCAAACTGAAACTCTCGTTAATCCTTGAGCAGTAAAGAGGGAAGTACCTGATTGGACGCACTTCTTGATATCTCAATACCTGCGAGACGAAAGTTCAGCGAGTGAGTCGCGGGCACCGTTCTTCCCATTAAGTAATCCATTAGTCGCGGAGGGGAGTTCCAGATGGAAGGTCGCGCGTGGCAGAACCGGAAGAAGAGTGACTTGTTAGCTATTTGGCACGGATGATGGTACTTCCTCTCTTTACCATTCCAGAATTAATATACTTTAAAGAGACGCCTTTGAGAGTCCCTGCCAGTCTCGTAATACGTAATTGGGACTGGAGGCGACAAGGAGCTTCCGGGAGAGCGAAAGGCCCCAGGAGACGGTGCGACAGGAAGTTCAGAGGAGAAAGTGAAAATTCAAGATTGTCAGCTGAACCGACTGATATCGTGAAACGTGGGTCCCAGGTACAGAGAAAAATGAGGACTCGAACGCGTTATCGAGAAGAAAAAAAATCCCCATATTTAAGGAGGCCGACGTCCGCGGCTGTGTCTCTAGGTTGTCGCTGAAGGAACCTGGAGAGGGAGAGAAAACAGTAAACCGGAAGAAGAGGACGAACAATCAAAAAGCCAAACCAACTATTCGCTAGACGTGTCATTCACTTGGTTTCATTTATTTTTATACCTAAGACTGGAACCGGGAAACGTGACGGAGATATCCATGGCCAGCGCTAACCACTAAAAGACTGAATCTTTCAAATTTCTTCATAATCATTAAGCGCGCGCGCGCCAAAGCGTAATAAGCCGTTTTCGCGGTGAGTGAGAGTTATGAAAACAAAGTATGTATGTGTGCGTGGGTGTCAACGCGAGAGTGTTAAGGTAGCGTGCGAGTGCGACAGAATGAAAGTTTGGGCGAATGATAAAAATGCAAGAGCGTGCTACCAATGTGAGAAAACTAAAGAAAAACTGTTGGAACAAAATGCGAGCTCGTTCTGTGGCTTAAGAAAAGTGTCCGCGTTTTTAAAAAGACGCTTTTTATTTTTCCTCGTGCACTCGCGCGTGTGCAGCAGTAGCGTAGCCTCTTTTTTTTTTGTTCACGTAGTCAAATCGGCAATCGGTCGCTCGTTTGCTCGTTTGTTCCTTTAAACGCCGAGCGACGGCCTTTCGTTACATGGCGATGCACCCTTACACGCGATTGACACCGTTACAACGAATCCCTCACCGGTATTCCGCCTACGTAATCGTAATCCTAAAGGTACGCTCACAATTGTGCACCATTGTAAATACGATTGTATAGCTCGTGTACATGCGCCGATTGAAGGAGAGAGATAGGGCTAGATATAGTTAGTACATAGCATAAAGGAGCGAGCGAGTGAGCGAAAGAGGAAGAAACACCTGGTGGTAGTGCGCATGCGCGAATTGAGAGCGAACGAGCGAATAATTACGCGAAATCGTTGTATCGTAACGAGACTGCTTTCTAGGCCTCTACTGGCCACGAAGTCGAGCGTTTTGAGACTTGAGGATGCTCCTTTTGAAAAAAGAACAACTATAAGGGAAGCGCAACGGGGGAAGAAGACTCGGTGAACGGCTTATGGCGTTCGCTGCCGTCTAGCCGAGCTACGTGTTTCGCTACATGAATGTAAAGCTTTAGCCTGGCCGATGCGTGCCGAGAGTTTCGCGTGACTGTTTCATTCCTCGAGCACGCAGCCTACGGCGTCGATTTGCGAACCGGTGGCAAATCGCGAATTGAGAATTCACCTGGTGTTGTTTTACGGACTCGCGACAGTGCCGAGAGAGACCCCCCCCGTGGCGTGGAATCGAATAAGAAAAATGATGAAAAATAACTTACCTTGTTAAGTGCGAATAGAAAAACCTAGAAAAGGGCTGTTTCCATGTGAGTTGTTAAACAACGTAATTACTTTCGCTCGCTCGTTTCGTCGCTCGCTCGGTTCCCTCGTTCGCGCGAGTCCGGGCTTCAGCCGGACCTCATTCGTTTTACATGTTCTTAAGTTATTTATCGTTATTTATATTTATTCGTAGAGTCGCTGCCCAGCGAGCAGGACTGCGTTACCGGTCGCTGGCCGTGTAAACTAAGGAGATGAAAAATTGTTGAGAACCAACGCGGAATACAGTCGGGCTTTGAGAGCAGGGTTAAATAAGTGTGGTGAGAAATTTTGATGAAGAAGCAAAAGAGTCGAGGGTTAATCTAATTTTTAATTGATCCGCAACCTACTAGACCGCTATGGTTTGCCGAGTCTGTCGCCGGTATAACCCCGATGAATGGGAAAATATTTTGAATGGCCACGAGGAGATGGGACGTTCGCCGGGTGGACCGGGGGTGGGTGGGTGGGGGAGGGGGGCGCTCGGCTGAAGGGTTCGTCCGACGTTGAAACGCAGCGCTTGGAAAATACACGAGAGTGATGAACGATGCTAGTCAATTAGTACCCACAGGGTAGGTACCGCACGTACACGCATACTATACAAAGCGCTAACGTAACGCAAAGTGTAACCTACTTTACCGACGGAGTAAAGGAAAGAAGTAAAGCGGCAACGAGCTTCGTGAGCGAACTAGGCTGATGAGAGAGGGACGGAGAGAAGATTCTGAGCAAGATGAAGAAAATAGTAGAAGAGTAATTGCGTGTGAATAATTAAATCTGAAGCGCACTTAGAGAGGAGCCCGGAGGGGAAGGGGGTCGGTATACCCTCCCACGTTCCCTCCCTACTCACAAGCTCTATAAAAGTTTCGCGAGTAGGATCAAGGACACGTGAAAAATCGTGAGATAACGTTCTCTGTTAATTGTCGAAAAATAATGGGGGAAAAGGAAAAAGAAAAAAAAAATATAATAAAAAGGGATCTCGTCGCCAGCCCGGACCGCGACACGAGGGAGAAGAAAAAACTAGCACATCCTATAAATAAAATTATACATAAAGCATAGTCATAAACCTAGCTCTATTATAACTACGGTCATTACGAATATAGTTACTACGTATTAAGTTTATTATTTATATGTATCTATATGGTCATTATATATATTATATAACGAGCGATATCTATTGTGTGTATAAAGAGGCAGTTTATATGTTTATCCGCCCGCGACCAAATCGTATCAGCCCCGCGGGATTCATTCGCATATTATCATTACTATTATTTATTGATTATTCGTCAAATTTTGTTATCGTCCTCATCGTACGTCTGTATCGCCGTTTCTCTTTCTCTCTTTTTTTTCTTTCCAATTCGCACAGAACTCTCAGAGGTACCACGAGCGCGATACCAATGTCAGACTGTATACATACGTTTCTCTGGTTTAACCCTTGCCTTCCTCTCGGCCCTCGTGACACGCACGCAGCAGTACCAACTTACGCACCAAACCGTGCACTCACGCACCTAACGACTCCGCACGCAGAACCCCCGAAGCACTTTTCGTATACGAGCACCTGCGCTTTTCGTGGACCACGTGTCCAACCGATTTATCTTTTCTTTATTAATCTTTCCTCCTTCTCTTTTTTTATTTTTTTTTAATTATATTTTTATTATCACTGCGCATACACTGGCGATTTGTAGGACACTGTGCTCGTCGATATTGCTCTGCTCTGGGATATCTCGATGTAGACTTGATATTTTCTTTGTTTTATTGCCATCCTGCCGGTCTGCTGCCGTCAGCTATGCTTTTGCCTTCGTGCGTGCATGCGTACGACTTTAAGGACTAATGTGCGTGCTTAGATGGTATTCAGTGAGAGAGAATTGGAGCAGGTGAGAGTTGTGTGCGGATCTGTGTCACTTGTGTCGGGCGTATGTGGGTATGAGTGCGAGAGAGAGAGAGGAACGGCAGTAGGGAAAGGAGGTATAGAGAGAGAGAGAGAAAGAGAGAGAGAGAGAGAGAGAGAGAGAGAGAGAGAGAGAGAGAGAGAACTGCTGCGTTGCAGATGTTTAATATCTTCACACACGTTAGAATCTCATTGTCAATTGTATCGCATTGTAACTTTTAATTTTTCTCCACGGCGCACGATGGCGCTGCCCTCTGTTTTAATCGTAAATCTTTGTAGGATGTAATCGTTGATCGCTAAGCAGTCTCGGAAGTTACTGAGTTTTTTTTTAATTGCTTTATTTGTAATCGGCGACTCTGATTGGCGTTAATGATTTTTTGATAATTCGCGAGAGAGATTCCGACGTGTGTGGGAGTGTGAAGGAAGGGCGGGAGGGAAGGAGGAAGTTGATGTTAACTAAAATCATATTATCGTCAGTCATGGATAATTATAAAGAGAGAGAAAGAGAATCCACAAGCCAAAGAAGTGGAGCTAGTAAGATTTGAGATAATTATTATTATAATTCTCGCTAGATATTTCGTATAGCGAAATATACGCTGCTGAACAAAGAATTAAGAGGGAGATAAGGAGAGGTCAGAGTCAATGATTATACATAGAGAGAGAAGAGGTGGAGTTCACGAGTAATAAAATTTTTGTATTTCAAAATACAATCAAATCATATTTATTGTTTTATCCGAGAAAATTGGCAAAATTTATTCACGCCCCTTGTTCGATTTTCAGTGATGTATATATATATATCCCTAATGCTGTCCTTTTCCGAAAGACAAACTAAGAAAGATTGGAGGAATCGAGTGAATAAGAGAGACGGACAGAGACAAAGAGAAAGAGAGATAAACATAGTGCGAATCTAATAGGCATCGATGGAATGCGTTTTCTCCTCTCGTCGATCAGGCTCTCTTCGGTGATGAAGATGCTGGAGATCGCGAGAGGAGCCCGAGGAAACCCGAGATAAATGGGCGAGTACTGTAACAATCTTAAGATTTCGAAAACTAACGTGCAAAGTTGAGAGCGTCTTCTAATGCAATTTTTTGGGTTAATACGAACCGCGTGACAAAGGATCAATGCTGTTTCATTTATGTAGTTTATTTTCCATTGGCTTTGCCCATTTCGCACTTTTATCTTGCTCTCTCTCTCTCTCTTTTCTCCTTATTCTTTCTTATCTTTTTTTTTCTTCGTTTCTCTTTCCTACTTTCATGAGAATTCTGTCGTTCTCGCTGTTCCAAGTGAGATCGAGTCAGGCGTCGCGACGCCTCTAGCTCGATAACGTTTCTCGACTTCCGTCGCCGCGACGTCTTGGCGCAAATTTTCTCTTTTGCCTTTCCCGTCCACCGTCGTCGCGTGGAGGTAAGAGGCTTCTCTGCATACGTCCCGATTCCTGGCTATTACCAAATACGTTCCTTAGTAATTATTGTAACTTAATTGCGATTAGTCAGCAGTCGGAAGTGTTCTTCCCGTTAACAGACAACCGGCGAGAATTTGTCCTGTTAACGAGTCGTTATATATTTCAAATAGCTCTGTACTGCCAACTGAGGTCTAATATTATTTAATTTCGTCGGATCGGAGAGTTATGTAATAATGAGTCTATGTACTATCACACTGTATAAATCGTTCGAGTTTGTAAAGAGAGCTTTGGAACATCACCTCGGTATCGTCGCATTTATCAAGAGAAAACAAAAAGATGAAAATAAATTCATTTAATTATTATAAAAAATAATCTTGTCCAATCTCTTCGAGTCTCCCATTAAAACCGAATAAAACCCAAGGACCGTCGAAATCGACCGAAGACAACAAGGGCAACGTATATCCTACTGCTGGGTAATTAATTTCACTGACTGTGCTGCATCGATAACCAACTTGCTTCCAGTGCACAGAGGCAACTCCACGGATAAGCATTTCAATTACTAAATAGCTACTTGACTAACGGATTTAGTATTTACCAGACGGGGGCCTGTGCGATTCATAGTTTTCGTGCGACAGGCAGAATATAACCTTAAAAGTCGTAGTAGCGCCGAGTGTGACAATTTGCTTGGAGTTTAGTCGGAAATTAATTGAGAAAGAATAGTAGCTAATTAGCACAAAATCCTGCGCCGTGGTTTAGAACATATTTGTTGTGGTGGTCTTGTTAATTAAATAATTTTAAGCGTTTTACATGCACTTTCAATTACGATCGCGACACCCCGCGGCAAAATATTGAAACTCGGACGACACCTTTTGCCTTCTGATGTTCTCCCGTTAATACGTTAGAGGGTCACTGAAGCCAGACGCACGAAATTCAGCGAACTCGCAACTACGCTCTCACAGAAGGATAATTATACTGGTAAATGCCATTATGGGAAATTATATACGCTCGAGAACTAATCGCATAACGGCCCAATTGGTTTGCAGGGTTAGTATTTGCTTGGCTAACGTCGTGTTATATTATTACAACTGTTTGTCGCTGCTTTCAATTGATATGTTGCTTGTTGATTTTAATCAATAAGTAAACGCTGCAAAGTGCGTTTAATTTATTGCAATTGCGGGAATTGCACCTGAATGGGGTGAGGTTATTGGCGTCCTTCGACGACAGCAATCGCATCTTTCACATAGCGCTGTTGAATTGGCTACGATTTTCAGCTTTAATAACTGGGAACGTAGGAAGGTAACAATTTGTACACTTGATTATTATTAAATGTAGAGTCTTTCGTTTTATTTTTTTACTTTTTCGCAGTGTTTTACGCCGATGAAAGGGTGCAAACGGGACGTGAACTCGGAGACGAGAAAGGAGACACTCAGCGCTACGGTTTTAGCCAGTACCAAAAGCATGATGCTGAATCGGTAAGGTAGGGAAGGATCTTTACCTGCCAAGCTACGCGTTCATGATCACGTTGAATTCGGCTACGAGGGTTATATACCCATGCATATGCATTATCGACGGAGGAGATGAGTAGGGAAATGCACAACACTATGGTTTTACGCGATAGCAAAAACAAGGCGCTAAATCGTAGTGGCGAGTCTGTAAGTAGGTTTCTGTTATCATCGTCTCCGTCGACAATGCGAATCCCGTCGTAGCCGAGCTAAACGTGCACGCGAACGCGTAGCTTGGCGGGCAGAGGTTCTCCGTTACTCACCGCTGGTTCTGGAGGGGTATAGAATTCTATAGAACTTCTCAACGACTATTGAAAAAGCCTACTGTTGAAACATTTTTAAGACACTTTTAAGAAAGTGCAGTGACAACTTGACACCCGTGTAGTACCTCAGTTTTGACTAAATATTATTGAATATTGAAATACTTTCAAAATTTATTTAAAATATAAAATTAAGGCTAAATCAAAATCTCGCAGAATATACGGAGTAGATAAGATTGAATTGAAGTTGTAGAATATCGAAAATAAATTACGTTCAAATTGAAATATTATTAAATTAGGTGTTTGGAACATCAAAATAATTAATTAAATGAATAAAGTAAAATATTAACACTTAGAAATCGGAAATTCTGGCCAAGCATATTTATAAGTACTGGAAGTTGCCCAAAATTGTGTATGCGCAAATTCTTCGCGCAGGACTCGGCGAGTTGGTGCAAGCGGATGGTGGGGGGAGCGCTCGACACAGTGCCTGGACTCGGAGCGCTCATTCTTCCTCGAGCCGGTCTCCTATACTCTCGTTTCACTCTCTTCCTTCTCATTTTCTAATGTGCTTGTTTTACTTTTCCTATTTCCTTGGTCGGGTCGAGCATGACCATGGTGTCGGGGGTTGCCCTTCCGCCTGTGCGAACGAATGTGTGAACGAACGTTTGATCTCATTTTAAATCATTATTGTTTTTATTGTATGAAGTATGCCCATCTCTATTAGATAAGTGATTATGAATATGTGAAAGGAATGTGCCGGTAAAGTGATTTTAGTTAACATAATATATATTATATAGTCACTAAATAGAGATATATATATATATATATAAAATTATAATACAATATGTACATCTGTACTTTGTATACTGTATCATTATTGTGTTTGTCGAATAAGTTATCTTAAAACACTTATACACCTGAATATTCCTTTGCATTCTGCAAATATCCCGGAGTACGAATGAGTTCTGTTTCTGTCTTACTCTCCTCCGTCCTAACACCATCCTTCTCCTTCTGTTCCTCCTACTTCCTTATGCTTTGACACTTCGGTAATGTTAAGTATATGTTAATTCGATTGTAACTGTTCTTTGTAATGAGCATATCTGATATGTGCAGAGATGCTAATAAAGTGGAATATGTGAATATGACGTGTAGTATTTCTCCATATAGTATATTCACGACAGGGAGCGCTACAAAACGCTGATTTTCCCAGAAAATTTTTCAAAGTTTAGTTCCGTATATCAACGATAGGCGGCGCTTCAAAATGCTGATTTTCCCGGAAAATCTTTCAAAGTTTAGTTCCGTATATCAACGATAGGGGGCGCTTTAAAGTGCCGATTTTGCCACGAAATCTTTCAAAGTTTAGTTCCGTATATCAACGATAGGGGGCGCTACAAAATACCGATTTTCTCAGAAAATCTTTCAAGGTTTAGTTCCGTATATCAACGATAGGGGGCGCTTCAAAATGCTGATTTTCCCGGAAAATCTTTCAAAGTTTAGTTCCGTATATCAACGATAGGGGGCGCTTTAA
>JARQTI010000461.1:888242-933013 GCA_030142655.1 Trachelus tabidus
AGTGCCGATTTTGCCACGAAATCTTTCAAAGTTTAGTTCCGTATATCAACTATAGGGGGCGCTACAAATTTCGATTTTCCCATCAAATCTTTCAAAGTTTAGTTCCGTATATCAACGATAGAGGGCGTTACGATATGCCAATTTTCCCAGCAAATCTTTCAAAGTTTAGTTTTGTATATCAACGACAGGGGGCACCACTTATCATGCCCAGAAAGTGCTGCCCCCTTATCGGCGAAAATTCGAACTGATGCAAATTACCGAATAGTTTCAAAAAATAATTGTACCAGCCTCTTCTATGGACTATTCTAGCTGTCAGCATCAAGAGATCTTTAAAAATTTAAAGGCTCCTGTTGCGGCCACAGCTTGGGCCTGACCCACTGAGCAAGCTCAGCGGATGAGGCGGCAGTGCAACCCCCGACACCATGTATCTATACGTGTAGCTTCACTAACAGGGTGACTACTCTTTATATGACTGCCCAACTAAGTATGCTCGACCCGACCAAAGGAATAGGAAAAGTAAAGCAAGCACAATAGAAAGTTTGAGGGAACTGATTGAAACGAAAAGACAGAAAGGAAGATATTATAGAAATAAAGATGTAAAGAAGTAGCAAAGTAAGGAATAGAGTTATAAAAGTAAAGAAGAAATAAGGAATGAAATAAGTAAGAAAGTAAAGAATAAAGGATAAAGAAATAAATATAGTAAAAGAAGAAAGTTGAAAATGGATGAGAGGGGTGTTTCCAAGAGACCGGTATAGGAGACCGGCTCGAGGATGAATGAGCGCTCCGAGTCTGGGCACTGCCTGTCCCGTTCTAAGGGATGCTTTGGAAACCAGCGGTGAGTGGCGGAGAACCTCTGCCCGGCAAGCTACAGGTTCCTGTTCACGTTGACCTCGGCTACGACGGGATTCAGATTATCAACGGAGGCAATGATCACAAAATCCTACTTCCAAACTCGCCATGATTTTGGTATGGCCAAAAACCGTAACTTTGTGCGTCTCGCTATTCGTCTCTGTGCATACCCGCACTGAAGCGTATGGTGCGACTAGTATCCTTACTAGGTATTTTATCGATGTTACGTAGCAGAACTATTGTTAAGACTTATCAGGAACTAGAGAACACCTCGTTTACTTTATCGCACTAGTGCGAAAAGAAAGCATTAGTGCGATAAAGTAAAATTGGGCCAATTTGCGCATACGCGACACCTACCATGGACGCGAGAACTACGTTACCGACCGTCGTTTCTATGAACAGCAGCGACATCAGACGTAGCTTCGCAGTGGAGTGGACAAGCAGCACGGTGACTCGAACGGAAATAATTCAGATTTGAAAAAATACACAAACCTACGTGGCATATCGGGTTGCCGCACGTTGAACGTGGATTTTCAGGTCTCTACGACCATGGAATTTAGCGCACTACGGATAAAGGAAGTAGGAAGACGTCGATAATATATAGCGGGTGATTCAAGTGTATTATTTCTGTATTTTTAAAGCATCATGTATTTCTCCCGGACCAGGATAATTTATTTCTTTTTGCTCGGGTTCGAATTTATCTATCGCAGCAGGATGCGCGCAGGGTCTAGGTCCCTACTAAATTCAAACAAGCGTCTATTTTTAATTGGAGCACCGGCAATCCCATCCCTCCCCCGATACCTTTATAATTCATGTTCAGTAGCAAGCTTATGTTGTCAAAAATGCCATTTTTATTTCGACGGAAAATAGTCAGTCCGTCTTAATCCCCTTCGTTGCCCGAGTAAATATGAATGCGATTTATTGGTCCGACTAGGAACGTGTTTACCTACTGCTATCGCACTGTGGAAACCGGCCCCTTATAGGATACTAGAGACATTTCCTTCCAGTCCTTGAACAAAACCCCTTACGATCGCCTTCGGTAAATTTGCTTTGTGCTCTGCTCGTGGATTAGTGAATGATCCAACGGACGCCCGGAAATCACCTCGAATATATTACTGATCGATTTCTATTATTTGTTACAGTAGTGAAAAAGAAAAATGTCTCACTACAAAACCGAACAATCTCAGATTTCATCCACTTTTTGACAAAGATTGCCGCGCCGTTGCAGGACACGCGATACGAAGTCGAGACGAAGACTAAGAGTATCGATCTTTCTGACGCAGTAATGAATAGCTTCAATCGACAATGATTGATATTACATGTATCAAAAAAGACACCCTTATTACCAGTGTGATCGATCGTGTACAAAAAAAAACAAGAAGAGAGACCAACTGAACGTTACTGACTAAGGGTGCCGTAGCGTTACAAGACGTCCAATATCAAAGCAAAAAAACACATTAAAAATTCCATCTCGGAGCGATCAGCTTCATAAAAAGTAAACGAGTCGAGTTAATGAAATGAAAGGAATATTAAAAAAATAAAAAAACGACCCACCGTCTGGCAATAAAGTCTCAATTATTTCACCGAAGAACAAAGAAGAACAAAAGAAATCATAAAGAAACCTCTTACAACAACTTTCCCATGTGTCTATCCCTACAAAGAATCAAGAAACAGCGTTCTTCCCGACGCTGTCAACAACAACTTGTTGCTGAAGTATTTTGGGCGTCGCGACGCGCCCGCTAGTAGCCACTATTGCTGCTATATTGGCGCTAGCTCGCAGCAGGCGTCGCCAGGGTTTTCCATAGGCTCAGTCGCGTCCATCGTTGGCGAAGGAAACACTGGCTCCCCCTCTTCCCCCCCCACCGCCCCCCCTCCTCTGTTACAATTACAACAACAAAGCAACGAGTCAACTACTATACGGGTAACAGCCAACAAAAACAACAACACAGACGTCGAGTCAATAATTGACCAAAACCCCTTCGCAAGTGAGCTCGACGAGCTCAGCCGCAACGTACGCAGACGCACAGCGGGAAGCTACGTCTACGCTATGTGGATGGTTGGGTCGCTGGGTTATAGAGGGGGGATATAATGGAAGCAGTCGCTACATAAGAATTGGCCGTAAGCTTCGCGATACCTGGCACACTCTTCCGTGAAGAGTCCTGACGCACTGTGTCTACGCCGGTGTGTAAAAGCACGGGGGAAGCTCTGAGCTTGCGTATCGACGGCTGTTCAGGCTCCTCGCGACTCCCCATCTCTTCAGTAAGTGACGGAGAGTCGAGCCAAGTAGTAGTTAGTGCGCGTTTAGAGTCAGACTGATATTTTTACCCCATAGAAAAACATCAGTTAAATGTCCGGACTGCAGCCCTGAAACAAATACGGTGTGAAGCCCTACACCGGACCAGTACCTGTATCTCGAGGAGAACAAAAAATTTTATTTCAATTTATCCAACCCCCCTTGCCAACCCTACGAAGATTATACAATCTGCAGGAGCAACTTTCGTTGGGCACGTCAAAATCAAAGGCAAGAACTGATAACGATTGTCAATAATTAATCAATAATAATCTCTAACAGGCTCGTGTACACTTATGGATTTTATCTATCGCGGGAAAAAAAAGATTACCTGCCAAATGCTATACAACTGTTAAGTACCGGTGGTTGTGAACGCGGCTTTAAGATGATTGGTCATGGAACGCAATGAAATGCCGTTCGTTTACACTCCCATAAAAACTTGGTTTGTTTACACGGTAATACTATCGATTTATTAACCATATATAGGGTGACGGTTATGGAATAACAAACAGTTCACTACCCCTATGGTTAAGTAGGCTATTATTTATTATCGTTATAACATTATTACGAAAGCCATCATGCAAATCGGGTAGGCCATTTATGATCGGAATGGACTTTTTAGATAGGTGACGATTTTCAATGCGTTTAATGCTTCGCGCGCTCCCGGTGCTTCGCGCTGATTAGAGACCTCTTTTCAAAGCCACCCATAAAAGTACAAGCCCAATCACACGCGACAGTCGACCATATAAAAACTCGTTAAATTGACTCGGCTCCTCCATCTTCAAGCCATTCCACGTCTCTTTCATATTGTCCCTTATTTCTCGTAATGCCGTTGACGAAGATCCATTTCGGCTTTGCAATGCGATCCTACGTGGAAGACAAATACGTGACGAGGATAAATTTACCAAACGTCACATATTCTGTTATCCATTAGCGAAATTCCGAAGAAAATGTCATTATTTTCACCGCGTTGCACTTTCGTTACGCAAGCCTCGTTTACAATGGCGTTATAAAAATTTTGTATACGATAAAACGTTATGGAGTTGCATGAGGATTAAAATTTTTTTATAGCGACTGTACTTGTTACATACAACGTGCATATGTCAATTTCGAGTGGGATATTGCCATTCTATGTAACGGCATCGTTACGTCGCTACATGGAAACTCGATATTGGTTTACGAATAACTTTGTATTTCCAGCTGTTTCAGCTGGGATTTGTGGACGGGATATTTGATTTCTGGTCGTTATTATTAATTCAGGAATATACGTTTGAATGATTTGTTATTAATTCGAAATTATTGGGTTAAATATTATGGTTGTACGATTTTTATATTGTTGATGTCTGTGAATCAATGTTTGCCTGTAATTTGTGTACTTTCAGTCGTATGAATTTGGATACGCTTTCGGGAATTTTTACTCGGCTTCTTTATAAGCTTTGCCAGCTACCTCACTCCAAGATCGGTTACCCGACCTCGAGCAAACGGGTGGGATTGAATTACCATGGCGAAATTTCATTTTAATTTGATCCGCTTAATCTCTGGGAGAATCTAATGGGATATTGGTGCGATGCGGGTAAAATCTTCAAGAGATTCGCATGGCGCCGACGCTTATCTCGTTGAATTGAAATTCTTGATTTACGAGGCATAGCTTGGTTCAGTTAGCGAAAGACACCCGTTAGGTCGGTCCGACTTTGCATAAATTTTCTTTGACGATTCCGATGAGCTTTGTGGATCAGCCATTAGCAGGAAAATACGATATAAACAAATCGCGAAGCTGGGTCCTTCGATCTCGTTTTCAAAAAAAAAAACATTTTTGTTTACGCGTTTGATGTTTAATGGAAGCCCAAACAACAGGTCTTTACGATGCTCGTAATGAAAACAGAAATATATCGCGATGGGGAGGGATGAAAATCAGCGGTAATTCGAGTCTTGATTTTTACCTTTGGTGACTCTAATTACGTATTACGGATAAGGACTGTGGATATGTTGGCGAAATTACAAAAGAGATGAATTATATTAGGGATCTTCCCAAAGACAAAGCCTTATGTTTACGTGTATTATTGTACAACGGGTGGGACAAGTATTATAGCAAATAGTCCGAGGTAAAATTTTATATGAGATTCTAGGTTATTTTTTTTACTCTAACGCGTGTAACACTTGTTTATATTCAAACACGTGTAATATTTTGTACTTGCTTATATTAGAACTTAAGTTTAGCGTACTACGTTGTAAGTGTTTATAAAGGAAAATTAATCTAGAAACGTTCAGTTCATTTTACTTCTTTTACACGCGTATATGATATTGATAAAAAAACTTTCACTTTTTGTCTTTTAGCAACGTGTATGCGTTAAAGAAATTCGATTCCCGCTATACAAGGGTGGTTTGTTTGCCTCGAAAAATTCCCCAGGTAGGACGTGTTTCCATGAGTGCGATAAAACTCCGCAAAGGGAAATACCACAGGAAGCGGAAGTTTATTCGAAGAACGGATATGGAGATAGCGTATACTCTTATCAATAGTTATTTGAAATCATCCCTTATCTCACAAGGCTTACGCACGATATGCATGAAGCATACGATAATATCGAGGTGTCAAAGATGAACATAAATGGCGTCCTGTATTACAGGCTGCTTTGATCAACTGGTTTCAGGCGTGGCTGCACTGTCGCTGAAGGAGCAGCTGAATATTGTTGATACCGTGACTTTAGGTACCCACCGGTATCTAAAGCCTGTCTTCATGTAAGCTCTTGAGCGACTAAAGCCGACAGAAACAGGATACTAGTAGCGATAAATTGGCCCGGGGCGACGTCTGGCCAATAATCGTGGCAGTTAGCTGCCTTTCAGGATATTAAACTTTTACCCCATGCTCGTTGGCACCCCTGTCGCCACTTGCGAACCCCTTCACGTACCAACTTTGAACCGTCTCACGCATTCTCTAGGAGCCCACGCTCTCACTGGGACAGAAGAACAATTTCGCCTGGTCTAGCAGCTGCTAACGGCAGCAGTCGCCGGCCCTTATTATGCCTTTCGGCAGGGAAAGGATTTATGACGCTTTCATGAAAGTAATTCAGAGGGCCTAAGTACTTTACCTATTAAATACTTTAATCCCATACAAAGAGACCCTTAAGAGTCGTTTCCACGTAACAGTAAAATTAGAGATAAACTAATGTCGTTTTTCTTTTCAATTTCGTCGTTCCATGACATTAAGGTAGTAATTTGTGGATTTAATTGATTATCAGGGTACGACGCTTATTTTAGCGTCGCGACGCGCCAAGTGCACACGTGCTAACCTTATGGCATAATCCGAAAATCATACTGGGTGCTCAACGATAACGGTATCCAAGTTTGTTCAATTTTTTTAAAAGCGCCCAATTTTTTTTTGGACTGTCATTCCCTGTCGCACTGACATCCTAGGTACTCGAAGCGTCGCGACGCGGGTGTATATAATAAATTTTGTTTTCTAGGGAATTTGGCTAGGCTCGTTCTCTGGCGTTGTTGCTCTTGGCAATTAACCGCCCTGGGCCATGAAAAAAATGATTTTAAAAATACTCGAATGGAAGCTCTAGCAATAATGGTCGCTCTATTTTTATCCGTACCAAAATCTATATCTGGTGTTCGAATTAATGAAGAGAGAAAGAGCATCGAATAAAAAAAAGTGTGATTCTACGTCGAACGAGAGTACAGCGAGTCTTCGCAGGGTATCTTAAGAAAAGGATAGACAAAACAAGCAAAAGGAAGAATTAGCTATGGAGCGACGAGTGAGAGAAAAAGGCGAGTTTCCAAGCTGTGCCAATTACCCAACTAATTTTTCCGCTTTAAGTTTGCCAACCAATGGGATGTAAGATTTCTCGTTACCCCTACCACCTCACGACGACTCTCCTTTGTGTAGTGCGCAATTACCGTATTTACCGCCGACGAGGAAAAACACAAAAGAACGCGAATCCAAGATCAAAATCAAAATAACGAAAGACTATGTACACCCTATATATATTCCATCCGTTTTCCTATGCAACTGCATTATTATTTCATTTCTACTACAGTAAGGTAAATATTCAAACAGCTGGAAACGTCCCAGTTAACATACCCTGTGTGCCAGAGATGAAAATCCAGAAATTAAGACGTAGGTAATTACCCGTAATTTACTTCGATCACTAAAAAATTTTTTGTACAATTCTCCAATTTTTTCTTTACTTCGGGTATTTCCGGTAAACTTCGGCATTCCATGCGTTCCTATTCCACAGGCAGTATCCGACTGAACTCATAAGTTTCATGCTTCTATAACTATATATACAATCCCACCAAATCCCATATACAATGTGGCGAATATTATCGCAAACAATACTGATCTTTAATAATAAAGGAAAAACATATATACATATATACACCATGGCGCCGGGGTCAGTCGAGACGTACGCGTCGTCGACGTAACGAGCGTCGCGATGTCACGATCGTACGGTAAATCTAAATATGACATAAGAAGTGGAAACAACGTGAAAGGGATATTTGATCATGCATCGTCACGACGTCGGCGTCCTAACGCGACGTCATCGGTCGCCCTTGAAATTCGTCCAAGAGTGATCTTTGCTCTGCGTGACCCAAGCTCAACATTCCCATAACCCATCAGCCTTACCCACCGACACTCTATTGGCAAAACTTTTTTTTTTCGTTATCCCCACGTCGGGCTCGTCCCTGCCAAAAGCCACAGCCTCGCTACGAAGCCTTCGCGTCGTTTCCGTATATTCTTAGCACATTGCGAGCAGAAAGTAGGAAGTAAAAAAAAGGCGTCAGTTCGAAAATAGCCGGGAGGGAGTTAAGTTCGTTTCGACTAGGGCACTAGGAGGCAGTTTCGCTTGCGTTTATACCCCATGGTCGCAGCTGCACGGCTAAATAAACCCTGCCGGCTGCTGGTGTAAACGAATAAAACAATAGTGAGTAGATTGACGTCATAGCCGGCAGGGAGCACGCGAAGCCGAGAAGCATCGCAGCGCCGTAGTAGCCGGGTCGGCGATGATTAACCATGACGATAACAATGATAACGACGATAACGTGCACGATTACGTAAGAAGCATACAGAACATTTTTTGCATTAGTAAAAAAAATTAAAATTGCCATTTTTAGGAATGGCTAATGTTTAACTGGAAAAAAATCGCGATATATTTACATACTTATGAAATCATGCTAAAAATGATAACGATAACGAGTCATGATAACAGGGGTAGTTTCCATAAAGGATCCTTTTCTTTCAAATTACATATGCAAATTTTCAAAGTTATTTCGTTATTTTGGGTTACTTTGCCGATGTGTGCTATTTATTTATGCTTATTAAACAGACCCAACCTTAATTTCGGTTTCTGAGGGGTGGTTCCATTAGATTGAATAAATAAGAGAAATCGATCTCCGGAAAGGTACGTTCATCCCCTTGTGAATAGCACGAATTCTAAATATTGTATGGGAGTCGTGAAAGGGGTAGAAGGATGAAAGAGGGAGAGTAAAAGGGGGAGGAGAGGCACGTCCTTCGCCCATTATAGTTACGTGTTATATCAACCCCTTTGACGTTTGCCGATAATAATAAATTCCCATCCCTCGATAAACGGTTCAAAGGTCCAAATAATTTTGTTCCTACCTCGTCGCGCGTCTCTTGCTTTTCCCCTTTAAATTTTTTCTTACTAAGTGAATACTCGACGCTCTCGAAAAATTTTGTGGCACAAAAATCTGCTCGCGTCGAGATCACAGGCGGTCTATTTTCACAGAGACATAATGTCAGACTTTAATATATATACACTAATAATATATATATATATATTTATATTGGAGCGGTCCTCACACATGCCAACGTATACACCAGAAATCATATATATCCAACAGTTACATACAAGACGGCGTACGTGCTCGCGGATGAAGATCCGGAGACTTGAAGCGTATTCGGGTTAGGAGAGGGGGTCCGGAGGGGAGGTGAGGTTTGGAAAAAAGTCAGAAAAATGATATGAGAAAAAAAACAAGATTCTGGCAGAAATACAAGCATGCATTGAGCAAGGAAAATTCGTTTACCTGTTTGCTGCTCGGCCCGGGATTCGCGAACAAAGCGTTGGACACTGTTTGGTTACTTTGGCACAGTCCCACCCAAAGACAACAATAAGCAGCCCGTTATCTGTCCGAGCCGCAGACACAATACAGGCCTTGATCCATCGACGTGCAGTATGGACTTACGGATAGATACAGGGGAAATCTTTGGCTGAAAAAGATAGCGACTGGTGGCATCCCAGTCCCGTTTTTATCCAACCAGCAGCCGCAGTACGAAAGTACAAGGGAAAGTAGCCAATAGGAGAGTCAGAGTAGAGCGATTGGTCGGGACCTCATTTCCCATTTGTTTATTTGAACGGGTAGTTTTTCAATGGATTTTAAGTAGGGGTCGCGGAGTCCATATTACATGTCGATGCCTCGACTGTGGCCGAAATGTGGAAACAAAGAAAGGTGGGGGGGTGGGAAAATGTTTTTTTCAACCCCTATTCAATAAGTAGCCTATTGGATTAGGGGAATTTTTTTTTACTGCGTTGGTAAGCGTATGCGATATTTATATTTCACATGCTCATTTTTAAGCGACTTACAGAACGCAGTACGGGATCGGAGAATGTTCTTAATGTGTACGTATGTTTTTCTCTCTTACCTTCTTGTTTCTCGTAATGGGGACGTCAAGACGCCAACTGGCGGAACCATTGCCAACAGGCTGAGAATTATTCGCAGAGAACTTATTAAGAGGTTTAATGTGCACGTCTATCCTCGGATCACCCTGACACTCGAGTAAAGTGCATCTCTGGTGAGAAGGGTTCCGGCTGTGCTGCAATAGTAATTGCACGTACTGTATTTGCTGGATGAAGGATTCTCTCAGGTTGGCTCTACGAGGGCGCATCCTGTAGAGCGTGGTGGGTGTGAACTGGACTTATGGTGAAATGCGCAAGGGAGGAATTTTTTATGGGAAAAATGGGTCGAGAGTTGATGATCTTGAGCTTTTTTTTTTATGCTCGGTTCACAGGTCGCCGCGAATGAAGAAGCGTCGAGCAGAAGACGCGGAGGTTCGGGCTCGTGGCTGTCAGACACGAGGAGCCAGGATCGCGGAGACACCGCCTAGGGGGAGGACCAGGTAAAAGCGGAAACAGGGTGGCCTGAAATTGCTGATCAGGATTTAAAAGTGTCGCAAGTTGGAAACATGTGAATATCAGGACGAAGGTAGTGGATTGGTCAGTGAAGAATTTTAGGAGTATACAGGTAAACGAATAAATTTTTTTTATTAATTTGGTTTTTTAATCCGTTTTCTATGTAATCTTTATTTTTGTTTTATTTTGGATGTATTTTTTTTTGTGTATATAAAAGTTATTAATTTTGCAATAAGGTGTGAGAGAAAAAATCTCGTTCGGGATTCTGATATAAAAATTTTATTCTATCCATATATTATCAGCAGCTCGTTACAATTTAGCGGGTCGTTTATGTGAATAGGGAAATATGTTTATGCCGCGTACACATGTATGTCAGTTTGTGTTCCGTTTTCTGGACGCAGTTGCTAACAATCAGTCAACGCTTTGGCATTTCTCAGCGAAACACGGGTCGCGTGATCGTCTGGGAGCAGTTCTTGATTACCATAGAGAAGACTGGGCGGAGACGCCGAGCGTCGGGACGTCGGTAGCCGGTCTACTAACGGGACCGTTTCTTTGGCAGGGGATGATCGAGCGACTCTGAGGAATTCACGAAATGCCAGGAGTCTCGCTTTACGGTCGACATTGTCTCTGCATACCGGTGTAGCCTTCCCAAAGAATTGTGGGCAGTGTCGCCAACATTTGAAAACACTGTCACGATAACGAAAAGTTATTGCGCTCGTATTATTGAAGGTCGCGAAAAAGCATTGCTCTAGAAACAAACTATTGGTTGGTACAACGATATTGGTAGGAATGCCACGTAGAGGCCATTTTGACAAGGTGGAACGCAGGGGCTGTTTTTTGCATTGAAAAAAAAAATATTTCGTAATTTTATTATCGCGAATGTCGTATACGTTGTGGAATGACAGCAACGGGATAAAATGAGAGCACGACGGGCTTATAACTTTGCCATCATGAGTATCCGCCATTATGGTATTTCTTAACGAATTCCAGATCGACCGGAAGTATATATATATATTTTTTTTCTTGGGCATTCTTTTTTCACTTATGTAAACGCCAGCCAGGGACGCCTGGACTTTTTAATATGAAAATTGAGAAATATTCCGACAGTAGTAACGGTCTTTAATGCGCAGCCAGCGGTCAATAGGCAATGTCTGTGTTCTATGTCTCGCCATTACAGATCGAAAGAAACGCATCGGCGTCGTACGAGTCGTCGGGACGCCCGTTCTAAATCTGTACTGAACCAGCCTCGTATCGTCTTTACGAACACGTCGACGCACTGTCCCACGAGCAGTTAAACGAACTGTAAATTGAAATTTCATCAAACGGCCACTCGCGGCTGGTCAACAAAACTACAAAGAAGCATCGCATTTCGTCGTGAATTTATTTGAAAAACAAGAGAAAAAAAAAGAAAGACCGAGCAAAAAAATACACCTGACACCCACGCAACTGGTCATTAGACAGATCTTTTTTTTACTGACCCGCTGCGAATTTTCATAATTTAAAGCCCGAGCGTGGTGAAGAAAAAATTATAAAAAAAGTGCCAACACTTGCCAGTCATATGAATAAATAAATACAGGGGAATTAGTAAACACAAAAAAATTCTAATTCTAATCCAAATGCCTCCTTATAAGGGCAGTCATTAAAACATAAAATTTCTTTTTTTTTTTACAGAAAGTCTAAGGAACCCGAAACAGCCAGTTACAAAAATACTAAATATAAGAAATAGGAGGTTCTCATTCTTTAAACTCACTAAATTGATCTTGCTTCGTTATTGGCATTTAACGTGGGTCTCTTAGTCATAGAAAAGGCCAAGGAGCGGAATAGGCAGTGAAAATAAATCGAACCAATATAAAGATCGTTAAGAAGAAACTTTGGAAAATTAATAAGCGAACGATCGTACTTCTCTGGACGAGCGCCAGATAGTGTCAAGTGAGTGAAAGATTCGGGAGGCGGAAGAGGAGGCCGAGAAAGAGAGAGAGAGAGAGAGCGAGAGAGTAAGATATAAAAATAAAAATCTACTATAAGACAGCGATAGTCAGATGAGTGAAGCAAAGTGAAAAACAAAAAATGAAAAGGATCGAGCTGAGGTTTTTTTTTAATACTGCAAGCGCGTAGGCATTTTAACGTAAATGTTTAAAAAGGAATACGTAAGACATATCGGCCTCGCTTAAATCTTCAAAAAAGATAGAGCCTAATGAGATCGTTAATAAATCCGAATAATCATAATATTTAAGGAAATTAAGTAATTCGAGTCCAGACCTTGACAATATAAGAGTGGCGTGTGTTCATGTTAAAAAAATACTCTATATTAATACAACATACATAAACTATATTAAGTGAAAACGTGACTGTGAAAATCATCAACTTGTTTGCCTGCCATTTCCAATTGACAGCCACGTCCTACTTGTTTGCTGCTCTAGAAAACTGTTTACTCATCCAGCCTACTCGTACCGAAGCAATTCACAGCTAAGGGAAAGATGGCGAGTCGTACGAAAGCCCTTTACAATCAGGTGAGTGCCCCTTAAATTAATTTTCCATAAACACGTCACTTCCGGTACAAAAGATCCGATAAACAGTACTAGAAAAGCATGGGAATTCATAATCGAAGATAATTTCGCTGGGATAACCTTTTTTTTTGATAAATTAATTAGGGGATGAAATTGAAAATCCCTGTATTATCGACCCACTTGAAAGTGTAGCTAGTAAGAAAATAAAAAAAATTTTAATCATAAAATTACAGTGATCGAATGATTTTTCATTGCAGTAATTGTCAATAGGAATTTCCCAGTCGAATGAATTCGTCAATCGAATGAATAATATATAACAAAGTCAATAACGATGAATTCACACGCACTGGCTTTTATTCCATTTCGGCGAAGTTAAAATCGATAGTCCTATATTTGTGGGTATAATACGTGCGCAGTTGCCTGAAGGGGATGACACCCCTTTGTCCGGGGTACTTTAGAATGATATCCAGCCTCACAGGGGATGCCTTTTCAAGGGTTGGAATGTGGTAATGATTTCCTGGGTTAAACATTTATTTCCAACACCTTTTCTTTTTTACAGGTGATCTTCGAGAGACGAGTTCTACTAGGGTGCACTGCCCTGGTTGGTCTCTCTGCTTGTATATGGGCTATAGCTATTGGTACGGATCACTGGTTCACCATCCAGGTCCCCGACGAGGAGGGCTTGCCCCTTGGGGATGCTGGCAAAGAGGGCAGGAGGCTGCTGTACAGGCACGCAGGATTATGGAGAGGGTGTACTACCGGTATAATGCCTGCCGACACAAACAAGTCCGAAATGATTCCCTATAGTGAGTAAAATAGTAAGGGTGAACTCGTGTATAGCGTCGATGAATTTAATTAGGACTCCATCTTGTTTTTCATCCCTTATCAGTAACGAAGTCAGCGTACCGTTTGACGGTACATTGACTTGGCTCGTGAGAAAATATTTATTTGTCTACCTGTGAATACAACCCCTAGAGAGAAGTTCGTGTACTTGAATCGCGTGAGGCGTTTTACGTTTGCATACCTAGTGACGTCCATTTTGAATTTTTCCACCCCTAAACTCCAGAGGTTATAGGGGCGCGCCGACAAACACACCCTTACTCACTTTTGCCGTCGGGGGTAGTTTCTTTGGGCGCACGCATCGCCGTGGCAACAATTTGTAATCGGCATTGAATTAAGACAGGTTTCAATTACTGCTACGACAGCAGAGTTGCTTTAACGACTGGACGAACGCGTTTTATAAAATAGAGGGTGGTTATGGACCGGGAGAAGGAACAAGGACAGGAGAAATAATAAGGACAAGAGAGAGAAATAATAAGGACAAGAAAGAAAAATAATAAGGACGAGAATGCTCTCTTTGTTTGAAATTCTTTTCCGTATCGAATCTGCCGCTTTTGCTTGCAAGCTCAACTGCGATGCGGAACCGCATTGCATTAAAACTGACGATAAAACATTGAAGATAAAATACAGATCGTCCCTTGGATTTACATTGATCCATTATTCATAGCTTCTGCCATGCTGCTCTTTTATGTCGCTTGATACAACAGTCGTTACTTTTTTTCTTTGACGAATGACAGAGGTCATTTTAATTTAGATGAAAACGAAGGAAAATTTGTAAAAGTATGCTTTTTAATGTACTTTTTAGAAAATGACATTTACGCATTTCAGGGGAATGCAAATATCTGGAAATGTTCCCGACGGACGAAAACTTCCGGAGAAATCCTGGATTAAACAAGACTGTGATCAGTGAGTATAAAACCATTCTTATCTCATGATTTTTCTTATCAAAAATTTTCTTCGTCCGTTAATCCTGTCAGATTACTCGAGGACCGAAGTCTCCTTCGCGGTGATGAGTATGATCGTCATGCTCATGGGATTCGCGTTCTCAATATACACGTTCCGTAATCCGCGATATATGTTCAAGCGGTTAGCAGGCGGAATTCACTTTATTACCGGTAAGGATATACTTGATATATCGAAAGGCGTCACGTGATTGAATTTAAAAAAAAATTTACCATTTTCAGCCGGATGCACCATGGTGGTCATCCAGGTTCTACTCTCATCGATTGAGTACGAGAGCAAACACGTCTTCCAGACATTTCCCAAGGGCGCCATCTTCAGATACGATTACTCCCTTATCTTGGCGTGGTTCGTGTTCCTCGGTAACCTTGTTTCGGGATGCGCCTTTATGTTGTTCTCGAAAAAGCGAAAGCGAGATAAGGCACCGACCGAGGAAATTGCCATGGCGGATGAGCCCACCATAATTGGTCGTTAAAAAATTATTGAAATATCAAAGAAAAAAGGGGGGGAAACAAAAATGAAATTACCCACTGAGAAATTAAGGGTACGCGTCTTTACGATTTTTTTCTTTTTACTTAAACCGATATCAAAGGGATTACCGGAATGAACTGTCGCGCTTGTCTTTCTTCATTTTTCAAAATGTGCTTTCGAATTACCCATAGCTTTTATTCCCTTCGATCGTCCGGTCTTCGGATAACATACTTGCATCAGGTGTAACGGCCCGATTGAATTAAAACGTACTTTTACCGTCGGTCGGTAATGTAGGTATCTGCCGCGAATTTAACTACGATAACCATGGTGACCATGGAAAATATTTATTTTCGTCAAACTGTTTCGCACAGTTACCGACAGTACGTTATTTCCAGAGCGTCACGACGCGTACCCACCTATGATCAGGGTGCTGTACTACTGAGCTGCCATGGGACAGGTGAAAAATCGGGAGTTAAAAACACATCGACCAAAGACGCACGCTTTGAAAATGACATTTTCTATTATTGCGAATTTCGATATCGAAATGACAAGACACCAAATACGCAGGAGCCTCACTCGCTGTTACTCCTGCATAATAATAATAAGCGCCTAACATAACTTGCGTCTATAAATTCTACTTTGACTAAAGGTACTCTATGCTATAAAATTAAGCGCAGATATCAGTGGAGGGAATATTAAAAAAAATACTCGTTTCTATTCGATAAGAAAATGAGAGAGAAAGAAATAAGTATTTTGTATTATTAAGAATGATACTTCGTCCTTTTCGAATGTTCTTTGCGATCTCAAAAAATTCGGCATTAAATAAATAAAAATTAATTTAGTGTCGGGGAAAAAGAAAAAAAAATTATAAATAGAAAAAACAAGTGACTAGCAGACGACTGAATAACGAGACTATGGTGCAATGAAAAATTAGGTAGAGTGAAAATGATTGATTTCGTATGAATTTAAAATTACAAAAAAAAGTCCTCGACGCAATCATGGCTCACGTTCGTTTTTGGCATTCTGTCATTAACTGCGTCACTAATATCAGTCTTGTCATTGGCTAACATGATAGTTTTAAAATTTTTAATATAGAGACGTAACGATCGTCATTATTCTCACTGATCTTCTCCTCTTCTTCTTCATCGTCATTAGCGTAATCATTGATAGGCATTGTCATAATCATAATTTCATTCTAGGGAGATTTTTCACTTCCGCTTTATCGCCAATATCTCATAACCGGAAATCAAAACATTTTTGATTACGTATCTTGGCCTGTACGCACATATCGCTGCATGTGTGTACACTTTTACGTACGTACTAACTTGACCCGGTCGATGAAATACCGGAGCACGTGTGTGTATTATCTGTACGGAAAAAAAAAAAGACAAAAATTATTATGAGACGCGAAAAATTTTCCCACCACCTTTATCGCTTTGTAACGTTTAAGCAGCTGTAATCTACTCATAAAAAGACATTTACCATGTAAATAATAATAATTACTATTATACGGCTTTACGATAAGAATCAAATTTGAAAGAGAACTTATACACATTATTTACTTTCATTTGAATGACATCTTCCGGAATGTCCATTCCCTGATTGTTCCTTTCCTTCATTATACTGACCAATCAGAGATTACGTTATCAATACCAGGAACCATGCATACCCTTTCTTACCTTGCTTATCGTTAGATTTTCACAGGTGGATTAATTGGATTGATAAAAAATGAAAATTTGATATGAATCCGCATTTTTACTCGTTCGTAATTTTGTAATAAATAACATTGTCGTGGAATATACAGAGAAAGTACGTCGCTCCAGCGATCGGAGGCAATTTGTAAAATTACGATTAGTGCAATCAAGGAGCCAACTCGATAACCGAGTCCTTATCATTAACGTATAATACAGTAACGTTGAGCATATGACAAACACCGAATCCATCCGTGCTCGAGAATTCATTTTCAAATGGATTTTTATAGTTCATCCTTAGACAGTTAACGAGTCTTTGAAATTTCATAAAAATCAGCTGATTTGAAACGACCGTATATTCGCTTGGTGGAAATTAATGCGTATTCCGGTTATTCCAAAAACAGGTACGCAATCGTTAGAATTCAATTGTTTCGCCTAAATTCATCATCCCGCAATTTGGACAACCATCACACTCATACACAATAATGAACTTTCCCTTAAAGACAATAATTAGCATTCAAAGTTGCGCGGCAAATTCAAACAGACGTTCGCCGCTATCCGTAAATCACTGGCATCGTCCTTCCTACGTTCGTGATCAGTGTGATTGGTAATTAGCGGCAACTGATAACGAGCATAATTATAAAGTACTTAATAATCGTACTTAGAGACAAGCATCAAAAGTTCCAGTCGTCGCATTCCTTATCCTCGTTATCATAATTTTCATTCGAATAGCCATCAGTTATTATCAAGGAGAAACACCGGTAGAAAAACCCTACTATTCCAATATTCATACTAGGGTCAGACTCTCTACATTAAAATCTGATTGTTCCCGACGTATCCGATCATTTGATTAACTGATTGGCCCGATAGCGGGCATTCGATTAGCTAATTGGATTCCTGCGCGATAATTGTACTCACGTAGAAAAGAGAAGGTTCAAAAGTCACGCCGTAAAGTTCGCTATCGCTCCTTCTGGCTTTAGTGCCTTCAGATAATCTCGTGTACACTATCAATTGGCAGTACCGATTAAACCTGATACAATAATTAGTTACGACTGCCAATCAGTCATTGCTAGATGGCAGCACATTGTCAGTACATTTAACCGATTACAGATGCGAATATCATAGACGCAGAGCGTCGCGACGGCCAGCGTTGGATCTTCGAAAATTTAAGTCGCAGCATCCCCCTTCCCAGATTCATCAGATTCCAATCTCAAATGAATATACTAAATTATCAATAGAGATTCGATCCTTATCGCTTCAAAATTCTTACACCATCCCCAACAATTTCGCAGTCAAAACTGTCATCGCTACTATCAGTATCGACCTTGTTCGTCTCCTTCGTTCCTGTTATCATTTTCTCATGGTCCTCTTCGTCATCCTGATCGTCGCTGACGTCGCTCTCGAAGCTTCGCAGCATCCTCGTGTACCTACAGTAATAGTACAGGAAGCGATAGAACACACACGTCCTGATGACACCAGCACCCAATGAGTTATCATGCCTCTTTACGATAAGCGTTATCAGTAAAAATAAAAAAATAAATTTTACTCCTACCTGACGGTATATCAGACGGGGGTAGTTCTTCTAAGGGTGTCCAGCGCCCATTCGCCAGCTCTGAGGGGTGGCGGCGGTGGCAGCTGTTCCTCCAGGTCAAAGGTAACAAACTCATGCTGAATGCTCGGACTGTACTCTTCCTGTAGGACGTCGGCGGTCGTGCTGACCTGGAAGTCGGATGGAAAGTCGTAGGATATCGATCGACACGCTCCTGGTGGCAGAAGGTCCTACCGTTTGAGTAGTGAGGTCCCTCGGGAACTGTCTGGGGTAGTCGTGATAATCAAGACTCGGCGGAGGAGGTAGGAAGTCGTCGAAGTCCACGTGGTCCACGGAATCTCTCCCGAAGAAATATCTCTTCTGGTGTCTCTCGCACAGGAACCCGCCATGGCTGTGATTCGCGTGATTGGGATGACGCACGTGATTCTCCAGATGATAGACGCCCTTCGGGCAAAATAAATGTAACGGTGAAAAAAAAAATAATTAAAATCATCACGATCTTACTGCTCGGCTGACCTACCCCATAATTCTTACGTCTGTAGTCCTTCTGCACCCACTCCTGCTGATGCCAGGATATATACAGAAAAATGGCAGAGGTCCCAGCAACCTCGGTAGTAATGAAGCCGCTTACGTAGAGAAGAAAGGAGAAGCCGTATCTGTAAGTGAACGGGGGTCCCTGGAAAATGCAGACAGAGAAACGGAGAGACAGGCGGAGTTATGGACGGACGGATACAAAGAGAGAGAGAGAGAGAGAGAGAGAGAGTAAGAGTAAGAGAGTAAGAGAAAGAAGAGGATAGAAAGAGGTAAAGGAAATAGGCACAGGAATCGTAAGACATAGAGTAATTGAGAATTTATCAGATCCGAATGACTCAAGCGTTATCAAAAACTCAGGACTGAGAAATTATACCTATGGTATATAAGGTCAGAGGTCAGTCGCGCATCACCTGCCGCGAGTTTCTCTCACCTGAAAGGAGGATCTTGGCCTGAGTTTGCTGCCAACTTCCGCCTTGAACACAGATATGTACATCACCATGCCCACCAGCATGAGCAATCCTGGAAAGAAAAGAAAAAGAGAATGAAAATGGTAGGGTCTTGGGCGTGGAGCAAAATGAACTGGAATACCTAGTGAGATTGGGGGGGCTAGAGATCGAGAGAGAGAGAGAGAGAGAGAGAGAGATTCCAAGGGCAAAAGAAAGAAAAAGAAAGATTTCAACTTGAATTCTCTATGGCGTTCGCAAAGCGTACTTCGGAACTCGGTTCCGTGAAATACTGACAATATATATTCATAAGGTATGAAGAAGGCGGACGATGTGCAAAGTGCAGAGTATCGGTGGTGCTTTTGAGATGAGAGAGGAAGTGGTGTCTGGTAGAGAATGTATGACAAAAAAAAATAAAGCAAAAGAGTAATACGTGCTTTATTTCGCACCAGAACCTGGTTCCCCGAGCAAGATTAAAAAAAACAAAGATTCATTAAATCTGACGCTCAGCAATCATTTGCAGGAAAATTAGCTGAAAACGTCCCGCAAAGCAGCTGTCTCGATGATCACCTTGGTCCCACCGCCGTGGGGCATTGAAAAGATTAATTGAGAATAAGTCCTAAAGGGAGCCTGATCAAGTTCATTGTTCGGTACCTTTACGCTATGTAAATTTACTGTAGAGCATAGATAAGAGAATCGCAAAGGATGTTCGGTTTCCTTTGATACTCGTAACGGGATACAGAATAAAAATGTGCAAAGGAAAAATTCAGAGTCTTTCTTCGATCGTCTAATCCAGTTACAGCTAGGAACGACGTAATCTTATTTTATTTTAATAATCAAAAAATAAAAAGTATCCACGAGCTTCAGGAAGCTCTCAAGTCGAAGCTTACGTTCCTCGGTTAAATCCTCCCTAACAAGTTCACAGCAATCGATACCTGCTGGTACAGAGCAAGAGATTAATTTGGCACTTGACGAAAAGTAACTCTTGGTTCACTTAAAGCCGATAAACCTGTTTGTCAGCTCTTTGCCGTCACGTGAGCACAGCTTGCAATTGGCGAGTTCAGCAAGAGTCCTTGAATCGTGCAATAATTTCGCAACGCAAATAATTCATGAGTGGGGGGTCGGAGTGGAAGGGGAATGCTTGAAGATTTTATGAAAATTAAGTAAAGCAGAAACAGCCATTTCTACTCGTTTAACGGCACGGTAAACTACTACGTATGCAGATGTTACTGGGACAGCCACAATGAGTACCAGGGGCTGTCCTAGTGCAAGGGGTCGTTCCGGTGCAATAAGGTGGGTACAGCGACGTAGTCACAGCATCCCTTGTTATTTGTATCTTAACCTAACAAAGGTGACAAATCAATAGTCAGAACGGAGAAGCAAGTTTCGAGTAAACTCGCCGACTGCGTATCGCTGATAAACTCACCGGAAACTATGAAGACTACGCCGGCGACGAAAATGCACAGCCTGTGCTTGGGATGGCTGACGTGAGCGGCGAAGTAGCAAACTTCGGCGGCGACGAGGAGCAGGGTGGCGGCGAAGAAGAACATGGCTGATTTGGTTACAGCGTCTGTGAGAAAAAAATGCAAAGCTTTACGTTTGACTAATCATTATTAATTGGCATTACATAATTTTTTATTTTATCTCAGCCACCTTGTCGCTCGCTGATTTTATTCCGATGCAGCTGGACAATGAGGGTCTGCCTGTGGGAATCGATGAAGAATGCAAAGTGCACCGGAAGCTGGTAAACAGTGGAGAATCGCACAGGACGAGCGGAAGTGAAGAATGTCAAGAGTATGAGATATATATAGAAATTCCTAAGTTATTTCCAATAGGGCCGAGCGATTCGGGATTATTGACAGATCTACGGCAGCAATGAAAAAGATTTATTGTCTAGCTGTAGCGATGTATGTAAACTCTATGACGCGTTTATGCTGGCAATTTTATTCGCAATAAATAAATTTTAATAGAAACGCAGGAATTCGTACCTAGATAGCGTTTCGGCGTGATCGTAGATAACGACTAAGATTGATTAGCAATTTTGAGAAGGATGAGCGTCTTACGCATACTCAGAACTGACTAACCATACGTGCGAAGCCATTGGTCCCAGAAAGATAACGAGGAGAGATTTTCTTAAAAGGAGTTCAGTCCCGGGTAGCTGTTATCTTTTTATATTTCGAGTCGGGCCGTAAATATGACAATAAGTGGTTGCTGGCTGACAAGTGAATAAATAAAAGTGTTTGGAAATAATATAAAACTAAAATATACACAAGATTTCAATTCTCCCGTTATGCCTTTAACACTCACTCTGAATCTCAAATTTAATCTTTCTCTGTGCTACGAATAATAAAAGCGGAACTGCAGTCCCCTGGCTGCGGCCAGGTACACTCAGTGCAAATAAAGATTGACACCGGGTCATGAGTCAAGCCCCGATCCTTGGTTAAGTTTACAGAGGCCAATCCGGTAACTTAAGTTATGCGCTCGCAGAGACTGTACACGAATCAGGACGTGCTCTCTCGTGGACTCGAGAGCCTATATCGAAATTAGATATTTCGGGAGCACTTTGGAAGATCGTTGTATAATAATTTAAATGTTTTATATCGATACCCAAAGTTCTATACAAACAGCTGTCAAGGGTGAGTCTGTTGAGTAAGTCGAATTACGGTCCACGAGGGTTCGAATAGATTTTTCGAAAAGCTGCCACGTGACCTTTGAACGATGACCCTAAGAAAAATAAAAAAAACTACCCTCAAAGATTCCATACGATTTCGCGTCGACTTTCACATCGGATATTAAAGTCCGTCTCTGACGTGGCGTAAGGATTGTCAAACGTCACGGAAGGTGCGACGGGCGTAATTGGACAGTATAAAAATGACGGGTCGCAGAAGAAGAAGAAAAATAAAGGGTTTCGCTAGTTGGCCAGATAAGGGTGGCTTTCAGCTATATCGAAGTAATTTCGCTTCTATGCGGGTGCAGCTTGTTCTTGAGTTTGTCTCTGTTCTTCGGCTTCTCATCCCCTTCGGGTCTGGTCTGGGTCTCTCGGAACCAAAAAGCCAACCAAGGCTACTAGGCTACCCTTGGTTAATTCAACTTTAGCAATTTAGAAAAAAAGCTCATCCGTACGATTCTCCAGGCTGACGCTAATTGCTTTGGTTAATTGCCGTATTCAAAGGGTTAATCGGGGATAATTCGCTGGACCACCTTAAACCCTTCGAACACATATATACATAGTACTTTAACTAACACGACGTTTAAAAAGCAGATGCTGTACCGACCGAGAAATCTCTTTCAGATACTCAACACATTTTTCTCTTATGCAGCGCCGAAGCCCACATTAAGGGTAGGTATTGTGAAACCGCTACCAGTAATTAATTAAAAACCCTTTTTCCGTACCTAACCCTATATTTTCAAAATTCTGTGTAAGTTTAAAAAATTATTATTTATTCATTAAAAATTCTCAAGATTCATTATGTCTACGTAAACTTTACTTTGATCGACCAATTAGCACGTGCCGAAGACCGATCCGCATAACCCCTTAATCTCTTTCGCGAAAAGTTAAGAAAGTCACCGAAAAGCATACTCGTGAAATTTCACTGGAACAGAGTAAATTCCAATTACGCTATCGGCACGTTTACCCAGCGTTATATATATATATATATCACGTGCGCAATATCAAAAGAAGTTTGGACCAACGTTTCCCAAAACGAGATCCCACGAGGAACGACTCTAGTTTCGTATTCTCAACGTGGGCTGGTTATATTCGGCGAAACTTCACCGAACTACGTTGCCTAATTGGCAGGATAATTAATCTGGCCAATTTCTGCAATTTAGCAGTGCCCCCGTCTGGTGAGTCTGCTTAACGTTCTAGAAGAACAAGAGATCAGCTTTCGTAACGAAATCTCCATAACATCTAGCCATCTTAATTCTTAGACACATTATATATATACATACACATACAATGTATGAACAGGGATGAAACCAGTCTTTGATATTAGTACTGGTTCTTACGAGAACCCCTCACTAAATCCTTCTGTTGATTTAGTATTAAATCCGCGGTCGGTATCGCTTGCAACCCCTAATTCATAAGGGTAGGTACCACCTATGTATACATAATATACAGCATCCCTACATTGTTACAGGGAACGAGAGAATGTAGATGGCAATGGCTCTCGCATTACTTCCGGTTCCGTGGCACGTCGTGAACGCGTGTAGCGTAGATTGATCGTCGCGACGCTACACGCCGATAAACTGAACCCGCTGAATATTATGTACAAGAGCGCGTTATCAGAGAGGCGTCGGGACGCTCTCCGTCGATTATAATAATTCCCATAGTCTGACGCCACTCGCAAGGTGCGACGCGGCGGCTGGTCTTAGAGAAATAAGGGTTGGAATATATGGGAGATAGGGTATGTGGATATAGATATTCCTCAGCCTCGGAGTGGCTCCATCTATCAGACTGTCATTCAACCCCTAAAATACACGTAACTGATACTAGAAAAGCGACAATGTCTCCAGGGGCCTGATAACGTTTCTGTTCGTTACCCGATATTAGAGTCATAGGGTGATGTATGGTCTTGTACGAAAGGGGTTGTCTACCGGGTAACACCTGCGACCCTGAATGCCGACGTCAACGGAAGTTACACGGTACCACAGTGTGCATGTACGGTTACAAAATCACAATAGCCACCCTTATACACAGAAATACACTATAACCTGCGTCGCAGTAACGTCGATCGTATCCCAAAGCACGAGATTTGAAAAAAAATGGGTGTCACCCGTTAGATGCCTGTCTGACAGCCGATAAATTTTTATGACTTTCCCTTCATAGCGAGCACCCGATTGGCTCTCGTAGGCTGGACGACTAATCGGTCGGCTGGGAATATATAGACGTCATACTATATACGAGCTATGAATTAAATGAGTTAAGGGTAGTTTTTTTATCAGTTTTTATCATTATTCTATACAGAGATACTCTCGGGTGAAACAAATCAAAAAATTCTGATAACACTGTCCAGATACCTGCACATGCCGTTATCGATAGATATCTGCACTCCCTATCACCAGAGACAACTTTAAGTATATTGACAGTACGACAGGGTTGATTCTCATTAGCAAAGTGTCATTCGCGCTCTGTACTCGCCTTTAGATTAATCGTAGGCATTTCGAGTGATCGAAGCTTTCGATATTGCGACCTGACACTGCAAATGCAAGGGCGTGGCCAAGCGTGTTGTTCCCTCTCGTCTCTATGGCACTCTTATCGTTATCGCGTAAAAGGAAAACCTGTACGCGTGTGAAAGGTCACTACCATAGAAACTATGGGAAGAAAATAGAATTGGTTACGCCATTGGATTTAGACTGGGACGACTTACGTTAATATTAGTTCCGATTGGATCCGCGAGATGGCGAACGAGATAATTTTTTCGGGTGCAGACGCCAATGATATTTTCATACCGGACCCATCGCTCCGATAACACTGTCGCAGCATCCTGTATGATTTTTTTCATCGATTGCCACAAAGCAGACCGAACGCTGCGGGTACTGGGAAGAATCGAAGTATTTCACGTGGGGATCAGATTGACTTTCATCAGTCCTGATTGGAACGCTCTTAGGATTGATGAGGATGTGAAACGGTGTCTAGCCTGACCTGAGTTAACCCACCCCTGCACTGCAGGTCAGGATAATTTGCACGTGGCTCCATCAGTCGACTTGTTTGCCTGGACATTGTCCAATCAGTGAACAAACTTGGGCCCACTTAACCGATCAATCCCCGTAAGACTAACTGGAGTGAGATTGGCTGGTGACGTAGGTGGAAGGTCGGGGTAGGAGAAAGGGTGCTTTTGGAAAATTTACCAAAGACGATCGTGCTGATTGGTAACTGATCGATGATTGGTTGCGTCATGATTTATTTAAATTTATAATAATAATATACTCACATGGTATCGCCATCGTCGAATCGCTCGGATCCGGACTGTATTCCTCATTTGGAAAATAATCGATACTCGAACACTCGTACTCCATACGCGAACCTGTAATCAAAGGAAGGTCTAATGAGCGTCTAATGAGTGTGTAAATTATATCATTGAATCCATAATTAATTCGCCCTCGTACTGGCACGTGAATTAACCCTTTTTTTCAAGGTTTGAAAATATTCACGTGTCCGGAAGTCGTGAGAATTCACGCAGCATCCGGAAGAAAATCATGCTCTCTCTTAGTTACCGCGTGGAAGACCGAGAGAAAGTTCTTCGGATGGGTCTGGGGATTGTGATGGGCGATAAAGAAAAAGCATCGAGAGGTTAAAGTGGAGAAGGGGTTAGCGGTTAAAGGATAGAGGTCAGAGATAAAGTAGAGCGCAATAAAGACGGATCAAAAATCGCTTACTGCGGATTCCCCTGGACCGGAAATAATCGAATGAGAGCGAGATGCTCTTCTCGGCTAGTTTCTTTATCTGCTCGGGTATCGTTACGTCTTTATCCTTGGTCGACTACCCCTCTCCCCCCCTCTCTCGCTCCCCCCCCCCTCTCTCTCTCTCTCTCTCTCGCACACACACTCAACGAACCTACACGATATAAAAATTATCTTCCTACAACTTGGATCATCCTACTCCTCAAGGGTGGGTGGGGCTTCAATGAGAACTACCCTCTCAAGGATTCAACCCCCCGGAGACAATAAAGGGCATAAAGTCAATCGTGCGGAACTATTAAGAGCAATTTTTTCTTTCCATTTCCAAGTTCCGCCGCTGAAAATAAATGTTGCAAAAGGGGAAAAACGAAGCACGAGACTTCGAAGTCAGATTGGACCGATCCGATGTAGAATCGGATGACTTCTAATTCGAATAGCAATGCGAGGGCGAAAGGCTTACTGCGAAATGGAAATTCGATTCCAGCCATAGGCAATGATCGTTCTGTTATAGATATTGGGATTAGATAACACGTAGATAGATATAGCGCTGATGCAATTGGATAGCTAATAGCGCGTAATAGAAATTCCCAATGGACCAGAGGAACATTCGGGCCAAGAGTCGATTAGCCGATAGTATCGAAGAGAGGTCGCGGAAGTAATCGCGTGGAATTTCGAGGAAAAAGAAATTCTTACTTCCGGTAAAGCCCCAAGAAAAAATAACGGCGATATCTGCGCTCGGTTCGGAGAAATCGGTAACGCCATTCTCTATCCAGCATCCATTTGAATACAAACAGCTTTTCTTCCCTCGTCCGTGCCTCTATAAATCATTCCGGCTGTATTAACGACGTCATTTCCGGTGCCCTACTCTCAGGAACGTCCTTCTGCCTTGGAACTTTGCCCCTTTCCCCTCGTCCCTTTCTCCTGTCGCCGGAACCCTCTCCCCTCTCGCCCCCTCCTACGTCATCCCACGGATCATTCACCCTCAACGACACGTTGAAAACTCTCGTTTCTACGACCGGGATATTTGTCAACGTTTGAATTCCAAACGTTTCAAATTATCGGCGGACGCATTCGGCTTGTTTTTATTACAAGGGTTGCGCCCCAAATCCTCGAACCGACCCCCAGCCACTTTCTTCAGGCACGTTTCCCGGCTCCGTCGAATAGGGTTGGGATATCATTCTGGGGGGGGGGGGGGTGGAAAGGCAACGGAGGGTTATTGGCAATCTTAACGTCGCCACGGGGACAAATTGTCATGGATTTTCGAAATTTCTTAGATAATATTTATTTAACAATGCACTTTTATTATTATTATGCTGGCTCCACTGACGTCACATCTCTAGCATCTCTAGTTACCTACCACGCAATATTTTTTCTATGGACCAAACATCCCTTAGCTAAATTTTTGTCAATGCTAATCAATGGTAATCAATAAATTCTTATTGAGGCATATCTTATTTTTGTATTTTAATGATACTACGATAAGACCAATCTCCAATGAACCGAATAATTTTGTTTTCATCTCTGCAAAGTATATCTCACTTTCTAAGTACTCACGAAGAGGAGAGATCTCAAAGGGAAAAGGGTGTCGCCATCTTGTTTTATGATGATCCTTACGACTTAATAAATATCACCTTACGGAGAAATCCTCTCATTATTCTTCACTGTGAAAAGGCTTAGCCAGTCCGGTGACGTCAGTATCCGATACAGTAGCTTTCCGGTCAAAATAGCAGCACTTCCGGTTCTTGGTGGCAAAGAACGCGTTTCCGAATTCTGACACCCCTAGGGCGAAGCTTCGGTCGCCACGTTACCGGAGGAGGAGCAAAAATTCCATATCTACCTTACCGTCCAGTCTAGTTACACCGAGGGTTGAAACAGAGAGCGGGATCAAAGAAGGGAAACTAGAAGAAAGAAACAAAAATAGGATTGAAAGTTGGATATTTCTATAGCGATAAAAGTGTCGATGGTTTTTGCTCTCTATTGTAGGTCTCTCCATGCTTGGAACCCTTCGAAAGATTATGGTTTGGGTTCTAGGTTCAATACCTTTGGCTACCCCTGGGATATCAGGCATACCAACCCTTAGTGAAAACCACTCTTTGAAGTCTGAGCACGATTTTTTTCCTGAAACTGAAATACAGTGCGCCACGATATTGCCTACAGTCTTTGCACATTAAACGAATCGCTGTTTACGTGATGTGAGAATTCGGATCCTTTTTTTTTTTTCCTAAAGGTTGCACCTCCACTGTTCCATACGGGTTGGAAGCTTCTGAATTTTAACGCCAGAGGGTGCCGTTCGGTGTCCTCGCTCGAAAATCTCATTCTTCCTACTTAGTTTGGGTAACTGGAAATGGGGCTATGGGCCAACGGGACTTCCGGATAAGCAGTGCAATGGGGGTTGCTCAGCATTCACGGCACCCTCGGGTGATACATCACGACCCCTAACTGCTATCTTTTGTCCCATCGTCAACGGTAGCACCGCGACGCCGTACGTCTTGGTTTCTCTCTCCTGTGATACTCTTCAGATGAAATTGCCATGTGCTGCAGGTACTTGTGTGATATTACCGGAAGTGTCGAGGCTTTATGGGATAGCGACTTCCGGAACAGGATATGGCAAAGGAAATGGGAAACAGCAGTGCTATCTGATGATTATTCATGGCGCTTGCATCTTTACAAAATACAATGTTAATCGACCCCAGTAGGACGTTTCTCGCTATCTACTGTTAACGATATCGGTATGAATATACCGTGTGATTCGTTCGGACAGAAACGTACGAAACGAACTAAATCCAACAGATGAAATTCGATTCTAACGACAGATGCGATCTTTCCACCGCATATAATTCCGAAAGTCTTATCGATTACATCGTACGAGTGTCTCACGAAATGAAACTGAAAAATTATATTCTCCAGGCAATTTCGCCGTTCGAAAAATCGAGCGAAAAGCTCTAAGGGACTCGGTAGATAAAAGCAACCCTTAAAAAATGTTATTCCCCTGTGCTTTTCCGATTCGAATAAGTGCGTCATTTATAATACCAAAAAAAGAAAATGGGGAAAAAAAGACATTTTCCACGTTTACAAGTTTCCTCTCTCAAGTAACTGTGTCTACGATCTCCGAAGTCCACGAGCATCCTAGATATAAAATAATTAAATCCGAACGTCAATTAAATTTGACAGCTGTCAAATCGCATAATTTATCAAAAATATTTGAATATCTCGTGTACATACTTAATGGGAAAAATTTTCGAATTCTTAATCACTCTTAAATATTCCACTAAGCACAGGTCATTACTAAGGGTGGAAGCACCTGCCACTCAGGGTAGCTGGGGTGCTGATAAAAAATGTCTGACAAGCAGAATCAATCATGATCCCAGCGTTGGTATTAGCAATGGGTTTTCCAGTACAGGCGTCACTCCCATCTCGTCTCTGAGAAACGGGAGGAAGAAACACGCACTCCTATAACGCTAAGGGATGACCGGCCGGTCTGAAGCTGTCGGGGGTAAATGGGAAGAAACTCACGTAGTCCTTTAATTGGCTCACGTTTAGCTCTCAGCGAGCCAGCGGAATAGTAATAGCCACAACTGGCCTCTGCAACAACAGAGCAAGGGTGGTATTCGCGAGTTTCATTGGAAAGACTTGAGCAACCCTTAGCTAAGGGTGGTATCTATGTATCGCAAGACTTAGTCGACAGTCGTTGTATCACCACCCTCGGAGAATTACATTGGAGGACGTCGCCATTTGAAATACTATTATTTCACCCCCCCCCCTCCCCCAATTGACTACCCCTGCTCACCGGGATCGAAGCTGATTGAACCGCCCTTAAAATAGATAACTGATCGATCAACCCTTCAAAATAACCTTCGCAAGCACTAACTATCCTCGTAAATCAATTTTAGGGTGGATTTGTGGAAAACTGATTTCGGAGTTCATCTCGTGTTTGAAATGTAACGGAGGGTGAAATCTTGTTGAGGAAGGAAAAGAAGAGCGACAGGAAGTCGAAAGGAAATTTGCCATTTCCTTAGAATTCGTGTTTCCCTTAAGTACCGGGCTGGAATGGGAGGCTGTAAGGGACGAAGGAGCCTGATATCACACGAAAGCAATTAAAAGACAATATAACAAGGACCACCCGGTCCTCGGTAGTAGATATAGAGTAGCGATCGATCGGCAGCAAGGAATTTAATTAAATCACTAATTTTATTGGCGACGGATACGCCGAGTTTAATTGCTCCGGACTCAAACCCCTTGTTCGATCCTCGAATGTCAACCGGAAGGAGACGAAGGAGTTGTTAGTCTTTTGTCAAGGGTCTCATCCGATCCTACTTGAAATTATCTTCTCGGCTGTTTGTAGTAGCTGGGACTATTCTGTTTTCTCAATGCTGCATCGATTACCGGACGATTCAAAATACTTTGACACACTGTACGTAAGTATATATTTATATATTTTTGCTTACGTTAAGAAGAGAGTATTCAGAATATTATATTCGTTTTCAAGCGAGCGACGAAATTCTTTTTACGTACGATATTGCTTGCAAAAGCTTTTATTTTCTCAAAATTTAAACCTCTGGAAAACGGCGGCGCGGAGATGCGTTCGAAGGACAATTGATAAAAATAAATAAAAAGCCTAAGGTAAGGCTAGGTTTGTCGAACGAGAATTTTCATTTAGTGAAAAAAAAAATACTTTAAAATGCTTTTGCAAGAGACAGCGTGATTCTGACGAATACTTTCATGAAAGTGATGTAAAAGGGTCGTCGTATACATGAAGATAATTAAACCGTTAAAATTGAGTCGACGAAAGATGATGGAAAAATAACGTAAAGTAAAAATCCAAATGAGAGGGTGGAAAATTTAAATAAATACAATGTTTATTTCAGCTATCGTGGGGGGGGGGGTGGATTTTTGTATATGAAAAAAAAATTAAATTTTAACACAAGGGGTTGTTTCTATATCCTGTCTGTAGGCTGCGAGGGTAGAGTCGTAGCTATACGTGGGTAGAAATTTATGAAAGGTCAGGGGGGGGGGCGTTTTACAGCAAGTGCGAGTTAGGAGTTTTGTTATATTAAACAAACCCCCCTGTCGTTGCAGGGTGTTCTGGGGGTGATGGTCTTATTAGAAAATTTCAAGGCTTACACGTACCGACCGTTTTGAGGTCTGAGACTGGTAACAACGGCGGCGGTATACTTAGGTCAGATAGTACCTAAGCGTCACTGTAGAGGCGCTGCAAATTAAAAGAGAGCACCCCGCCACGAAGAATTCAACTCAGTATCGTAAAAAGAAATAGCAGACAGCGATAACGTGGAATATGAAAATGTCCCGATAGAGTCTACTGGAGGTTACGGTAATTAAATTGAAAAAAAAGAAAGATAAGATGGCCGACTACACGAAGGGTGGCTCGATATATATTGAGATGATCTAAAATTAAAATTTTTGAAAAATAAAATACGAAAGAAAATGCTCAAACGAACAGAGAAAGAATTTTAAAGAACAATATTTAATTATTGATTCAAAATAATCAAAGGCCTCCCATCGAAAGGGTGAAGACTGGGATGAATATTTTTAATTAACAACTGAATTGCTTCGCAGACTCGCAAAAATGTCGAAACCCCACTGAAAAGGGTAGACGTAACAAAAAATGAGAAATTTCAAAAGAAAAAAAATCACAACTACCTTCGTATATTTCATTCTACCAAGACCGTCAATATCGAAGCTGTCCTTGTTATTGATTTTCATATAAAATTTTGACTTTTGACAATCTCTCCGTTATCAAATTGTCACCCGTCATCTCTCTCAGAATCGTTTTCGTTATTCTCCCCGTGGGTTTCTCTGCACACGTCGGTGTTTCGTGACTGAAAAGACGCAATTGGCAAAGGGTGAACAGTCCAACACAGGGGGTGGGATTCGAGGCACAGAGTAAAGGAACAAACGAGGCTGTGACCTGAAACCCCACAAACAGTCTTTAACGACCCTGTTCGGCTCCAAATGGAAATGGGTTCTTTGTAACCCTGAATTCAAAACCGTTTTAAATTACATCCCCTATGATTCCGGATAATGAAGAACCCGAATGCCACAATAGAGGCAGTCACAAAAACGCCCTACGACTTTCGTGATATATACCCTGTGTTAAGGGAATTCAGAGTTTAAAAAAACCATCAATCTGTGCCAAAGATCGTAACCACGGTACGAAGGTAGGAATTGCATTTCCGGTTTGAGTTGATCAAAGCTACCCCAAGTATTAAAAGTCGCATCTAAATGTGTCTTATGTATAAATAGTTTGACGTATTTACAACCCTTATTGATTTACCCGTACCATATATATTTCTCACCCCTATTTACATCCCCACTATGAACATACTGAACTTTCTCAACGCGAAGCTGGTATCACGCGTCACCCCCATCTAGCAGGGTATCATGGAGCCTATAAAGTTCACAAGGGATACGCGGTATGCATGTACAGGGTGACTTCCTTTATTCAGGAAGGAGTAGGGATGCTGCGGTGAGCAACTTCAAAGGCTTACTTTACACTCGCGTCACCTTCCCTCCCCCACGAAAACCGAGCATACGGAAGGGAAGATGCGACAGCACACGCAGCTATAGTATAGGAGATACCGGGTGACTATAGATAATATAGGGTGCGCTTGGGGATGCCTCCTAATGCCTTCAACGAGTACGTAATTAATTTTCAAAGTGGCCACCCTCACGAGCCTCGTCAATGTCCCTAACGAAGCGTATACGTCGAGCTCGTTGGACGTGGAAGTCGCAACGACATATAAATATAATAACTGCACTTGGGGATGACTTTTACGCGAAAAGTATCAAACTACCCTGAAGCATGTTAAAATAGAAAAAAATCGTATGCCCCGTTATTCGCATCTCCGTGAAAATAATGAAGCCGACCTTTGATGAAGGTCGGTGCATTCGTTTTCGGTGTGAACGAACCTCAAAGGGTATTTTTTTGAATGAGTAAGTTAAACGAGAGGTAAAGGTGAGTGGAGTTTATTTTGGTAGAAAATAAATAAAAGTAGCGCGTCGCGAAACGTCCTAGGGGTTGTCCGTCCACCAAAAGAAACGAAGTCCCTTGACATAGCCGATGTCAGGGGGCGGTTGGCTCTATAAATATGTTGGACAGAGGAACAGCCGGATGACAAGGGGTGAGTCCACATCCGCAGAGAGAAGTGGAACAAACTTCAACCCCTGAGCGGTAGAGCGTTGAAGCGCATATTTACATTGTCGCCAGTCCTACCCCTGCATGACTGGCTTCCGTGGCTCAATCGGCACAACCCTTAAGAATTCAGAGGTGACACGTGCCACTGGATTTTGAGCATATTTTGCGACCTCGTCAGGCGACTCAGCGTCACTTCTGTTTGCACGACTTTTCGTCTCGACCACCCTTACCCAGGTTATTATTTAAGGGATGAAGTCCTTACTTTTATTAGAATATGTTATGTCTATATATATTCTTTCATATATGTATATTGTAACGTATTTTTTCTTTTCCTTAACTCGACACCAAGAGCGAACTATCTTCGAGAAGCAGCCTACGTTACCTTCGGCCGTCCACTCGTCGTTCGTGTATCCGCAAGCCAGGCGGGCGCCAGCCAATTCTTGTTTCACCGGGAACTGACGAGCCGGTATGAACTGGGAGTGGGGATGGGCTAGGCCCAACTCCAGCAAAACGAGAGCTCTGACGGAACCTATCGGACGAAGCGACAGCTTAGCGGATCCTGTAGATTTTTGGGGACGCGTAAAATCGAGAAACGCAAACGTAGATGCTGATCTTTGGGGTAGCGTAAAATCAGCAAACGCAAGTCGATGCGCGACGGGAGCGGAGCGGGAAGTAATTAGAGCAACAGGGCAGCATTGACTATATTATTTTTAGGTAACTACCCAAGACACTGCTAAACGCATAATTTTGATTATGAACGAGGATTTAATTCGAGTATGGAAGTAGGTACGGAGGACTTGACACTAGGGTGTAATACGTTAACATAAGTCTTTAATTAAAAAAGCTCCAAGCGCGTACCGTATATGTCTGTAGATACTTAACGACTTACATGGATATTTACGTCACGTAACCTTATGCTCACTGCGCCGTAAAGCGTCGAAAAATCGTTGCCAAGAAAAGACGACTTTACAGCCATACCAAACGGGCGTACGAACTCGTAAAATGAGTATTTGCATTGGTCCAGGTCGACGCGTTCAACGAGGTCAGCATGATATACTGTGAGAAATAATATCGATGGGTAGTATAGTAAGTGGTACAGGGGATGGTTCGATTATGCAATGTTTATTTAGTATTTGGCACTGACAGTAGCCTATGAGAGTAATTTTGATATGAAATTCGTTTCCTACATAAGTAAACACGAGGCATCGACGGGAATTATTATTAGCTCAATCGACAAGGGTGTATTTTAAGTGGCGAGGAATGGCGGCGATAAAGTTGGGAGAATTTAGGGAAAGTGGAAAGAAAGAAAATTAGAATTCAAAAGTGACTTCAGCGTCGTGCCACGTAGCCTTGAAAATTAGGTAATGGAAGATTTAAGGGATGCTAAAGATACAGAAGGTCGAGGGTCATGTCGGTGTTCCTGGGAAGCAGGGTGAATGTCCGATGGTAGGAGGCGTTATTAAGGAGACAATTTGATTAATTCAAGCCTTAATGGAAACTAAGTGGCATTCATACCCCCTCTACCCTTGGCAGCTTCTTCGTTGGCTTTTGTCGTCATCGGCTCCGGAACTCGCCACGTGCGCAAAATGGCTTCCTGGTTTTTGCATTAGCTTTTAATAGAGTTTTAATTTTCGTTAATTGAAACGTAAACCCTCGCCGATGTTGAAACTGCCTTTAACTTCCAGTGGGTCTTGCGTCACCTACCGTGGCAAATAACACCCTCGAGAATGAAATTGACCCTTGGGATTTAAGGGGTAGTAGTTATCTCTCTCTTCAATTCCCTGCCAGACTCCCTCGTACGGACGACAAAAAAGCATCAATTTTTTTTCCCAAGTTTTTTAAATCTAAATCCACTCGCATTAAAGCTCCGGCATAAAGTCCAGCGACCATTGAAATTCATACAGTCAGACAGATAAGAATTCCGGTTCCCAACGTAAATTCCTATGGGAAAACCCTTGGGTGGCCATTTCGCTAGGTTGCTCAGCGGACGTTGTTGCAGTAAAATTTTTAAATCCCTTTCCGATTTATCGATTCGCTCCAACCGATTTGCACAGTTGCATTTTGAGTTCAGCCAGTAAAAGGGATTATGCCTTTAGTAATGCCAAAGGGAGGGATGAAGAGGAAGATCAAAATGAAGATGGGGAGGCTGGGATTGCGTTGGCAAGCGTGGAATAGTCATTTCCGGTCCGCTCCGGAAGTCGAGTCGCATTGGGCTCCCATCAATATTACAGAATATTCTAGAATCCAATGAGACCCCCTCCATTAGCAACGTGACCAATTCCAATAGGATCGACACGAGGTGAAGCAAGGGTTCGATAGTCACTGTGACGTAACGAGAATGCCTGGTTCACCCTATTTCGAAGAATTCCAATTTATAACTAACCAGTTCGTTATGCTGTTCAACTTTGCAGTCAAGATTAACCACTCCGCGCGAGCAAAAAGATAATACAGTAACGCGATGCAGACACGAGCCTTTTCTTGAGCACAGCAAGCGCTTAACGAGGGGTGAAACAAAAGCTATTGTCATTCGAGTTAATCCAGGATTAAGCAGCCCGACGTTGGAGGGGATGTAAACGAAGGGGTGGAAATGGCGAAAAGGGTTGCTCGCAATAATACAAACACAAAGTATGAGCGTAAAGCGAAGCGCACCCCAAACAACCCTTCTGTGGGTTTTCTCTCACTGCCGGAAATTAATTTGTGAATCCCATAAAGCAACGTAAGCCAACTCTTCTCTCTACCTCTCTATTCTTAAAAAGAGTCTGCTAGAAGCTTCTAGAAGCTTCCATCAGCTTCTCTAACGTTCGAGACCGATGTCGAAACAGTTGTCGGATTACTATGTTTCAGCCTAATTTAATGAACTCGCAATTGGCCTCAACGCGCTTCGTCTCACGGACAAAAATGGCGGCCAGCGTCAAGCAAAAAAATGAATGTAAAAAAAATGGCGAATGAGCGTAGCAGAGCCACAAATGGCTAAATCATTTGCCTCAAATGGCGGAAGAAATGAAAGCTGTATATTTAAAAAAAATTTCCAAACTTGCTAAAAAATTTCGAAAAAGGCTTCCAATTAGGTAATCACAAATTTATTTATTAAAATCCTATCGTCGCACCACAATGGCGTCGACTCTCCAAACTGCTGGAACACAGTATATATTACGGGCTTTAGAAACTCTCAAATAGACTCAGTAGATAAACCCATTGTTACACAGACCGGGTAAACCGAAGAGTAAGAGTAGCGGACTTTTGGGATTGTGCGCGGGACATTAATTAATATTAGAAAAACTAATTATAACGAACGACCGCGGAGCAGCCGGAAACGGAAACAGTGCACGCTTAATTAGTATATTAAACGATCACGAGGCTTTATTACTGCAGACTTTACCCAGACTTCTCCCACTGCATTTTCATATAGTCATTTGAATCCGAGTGACGTCACGACCTTTGAATAAACGTACTTCCATATATTTACCCGCTCTAACCTAACCTTCGTTCATGTAACAAGTGGCTACGTATATACAACCTCCCTATATATAATTCTTTCAATAGAATTTTCATCCTGTCTATGAGTGGCTCCCGGTGCACTGGCTAACGAATAATTTCCTCGTTGTAGCTCCTAGATGGTCGTCTAGAATATTTCCATTCCCAAGCGAAGGTCCACGAGCACCCCCTGTGCCCACCCTTACCTGAACCCTCCAAAGCCTAATGAATATTACCGACTAAATGCTGTCTACTCTCTGGACCCGAAGCGACTTGGCATCAACCAAGGCTAAAAGTCCCGATAGAAAAGTGCAAGTAAACTTTGGAGCTAGAAAGGCGCCAGCAACCCGGAAGCAGGTAGATGAAGATGAAAGAGTCGAGAAGCAGACAGCCATAATTTTTCTGAAGAAGAAGAAAAATCAAAAAAAAATCCTCGAACCTCCAAGTCATTAGAAACAATAATCGATCTCCCGATCCTCTCGCAGCATCCTTTCCAACAGAATTGATCTCGATCAATATCATGATCCCTCATTAAGATCTCCAATAACGGTCGTAACCAAAGAGGAAAAAAAAATGCAATAAAACTTCAAAATCCCAGACGTCCTTTTAGCCCCTATACGAACTTTAAATTAAGATCAATTTCTTCGCTCTTCCCACTATACCATCATTGTCCTACTATTTTACCCTCTGACCCCCCCTTATCATCCCCATCTCGTACGCAGCCTATCTCGCGCCCTGCCACAACATTATCATCACTTTTTCTCAAGCTACACATATACCTACACACACCCCTATTTTTCTTTTCTTTTCACTCTCTTTGAATAACAAAGCAGCTTTATAGATATTGATGCTGCGATGCTATACGTGACCGACCAACCCGCTGCGCCTTCTCTCCTCTATCGCCCCCGTTGCTTTCTTTTCTTTCTCTTTCATCCCCATCACGTCCCCCGGTATCAGTATCAGTATCAGCGCCACTAGTATCACCCCCGTGCCAGCCAGCCAGGGAACCTTACCCCTACCCTTACACGCTAATACACCCCACACTGTATATACCTACATACCCTATACGCGAGCATGGCTTTCAGAGGCAGCTCTTAAGATATGGACCACAATGGATCCCGTATATTTACTCTGCCACCTAAACACTCGGAATCCGAATGAAAGAGAGAGAAGGTCTTTGAGCAATTTTCTTATCTCGTGAAACTATAATCATCTACCTTATCGCCTGAGTAAATTTAAGTATCTCGTTAGACGATATCTCCCGATTAGAGTTAATCAGTTAGATGATTAAAAGATAAGAAAAATATTTCAATGTACATCTACAAGCTGCATTACTATATTTCGTACCTCAGAAGGTAAACGATCGGAATTTGATACAGCGCGAAGAAGATGAGCATGGATGCTGTACCATTACCTACGATAAATGAGGGTAGATTGTTGTAACCGGAAACAGGGGAGTAACGTTACGCGCAACTTGCTCTCCTCGAGTGGCTAGAGGAGCAGCGTGTATCCACGCGTACAGTCCGTACATGAAATATATATTTCTGTACATAAAAGGCAGATAGGGTGAATGTAAATAGGGGTAGTAACGTATGCATACGGTATACGGTTGGCAGCATAGCACAGCTAAGGTAAACATCGGAAACGCGAGGCACACATTATCGACGCGACTCTGGCTGGGGCAACGTGCGAACGATGCAAGAGGAGGAAGCCAGTAGGTAAATAGCCAGGATGGAATCCTAGGGTCCCTAGAACACTTTGGAAGATCCCTAGACGGAACCACGCCCCAGGAACTTGAACGTTATTGCTGTTGCATCGATAGCAGAGCCATAGTCGCTGGAAATACGTGAAATAGGGGTTAGACAGGCTAGACGTCGAGATTCCTGATAACCGAAGAAAGTGTACGACGCTGATGCGTCGCGACGCTTTAGTATATATTTCCACCCCCTTATCTGCCGTACGTCCCGTACTCGAAGCGGAAGTGGGCGACGGAAGAATTTGGCGAGGATTCCCGAGACTTCTCGGGACTCCTGAAGATTCGCAGTCATCGACCGGAAGGAGGAAGTTGAGGAAAGTTGCACCCCTGTCGCGGAACGGCGTGACACGCCGCGTCGTAGATAAGGGATGTTTCGCGGAGGGTAGAAGACGGGACAGTTGGAATTTTTCAAACGGGACCCGCTTTCGTCTCTGATATTTTCGAGGGGATCTGTCTGGGGAGGAATGGAGTTGGCAGGGGGATGAAAAGAGGGAAAAATTTCAAGGGATGGTCCAGGGGGATGATCGAGTCGTGGAGGCTGGACGAGTTAAGACGGCGGTGTTGAAGGACGGGCTCGTATAAAGGGATATGCTAGGGGATGAATCGGTGGTATATAGGACGGACGGGGGTGGGTTGACGTATAGTAGCCACCCTCTACCTACCCCTACGACCTTCCACTTTGCCGAACTTTGACGACGTAAACGGAACGACGGTCACTTCTTCACTGTCTACTCTTGGGTTCCGGCTGAACTCAACTCTATCCTCACCCCTGTCCGTGCCAGGGGCCACCCCTATTTTTCTCCTTCGTCCCTTTTACTCTCTTCCACCGAGAGTCCATGGGAGTCCACGGACTCATGCTTCATCTTTATCGCGAGTCGTTTCTCTTTTTTATGTAGTAACTCTGCACCATCCCTTTTCATCCCTTTTCGGAACACCACCTCCATCCACAGGACCAACCCTTTGCCAGACCCATGTGGAATTTCATTTTTTTTTCCCTACGTCCTCGACCCAGCCTTGAAATATCGTTTTCGCCTGCTCGGGCTCCTCTCCTTCTTCGTTGAGGAACCTTTTTCGAAATTTCGTTATTCGTCTCACAATGTCGTTAGGTCGTCTGGAACGCGGTGCCACGTTACGACCACTTCCGGGATAACAAAAGTGATCCCGTGAGATCACACTTCCGGTAAAGATCTTACGTATCAAACTGACACCGGCAGCAATAGAAATGTACATTGCTGAGTGCCGACGATGAACAATTGCTGAACTAGCTTTCTTTTCGATGCAACTTTACAAGATTAAAATCAACTTATACACAGGATGACCAACAGCGTCACAGAAATTGGATACTTATATAAAGATCCAATGAAGGTCATATATACGGAGATCATGTCTGATTCAAAGGTGGTAGTTCATCGTATCAGTTTCGAAATCACAAAAATCACTTGACCCAGCTGAAAGGGTCAATCGGTCTCGAGATACAATGGATTGAAAATGACTGGTATAAGGGTGAAAAAAAGAGCAGGAAGCTTTCCCAATATAAAAACGCTCGCTGTCTCTTGGTCCCTTTCTTTGGGGCATACATAGATAAAAAAAGGATCGAAGGGATCCTCCGCGTCCTAAGGGGAATCCCCGTGTCCAGTGGACCCATCATTTTCTACTGCATTGACCCGCTAGGTTCTGGATTACTTTATCTGTGAACCTTGACCTCCCTTTATCCTGTATTAAATGAAATGTAGTTGTTTTATTAATACGCGATGCGCGGACACCCTAAATCACTAAAATTATTCTTCCGAATACAATGTTGGCTAAACTGCACGAAGAACGGTTTACATCGAGAGCTCTACTGGATTTGGTCCCAAATCGACAATTTATTATCAGGAAAGAAATACTGCAGCTTTACTTCCTCTATATAATTCTCCAGGTATTTTTTTTTATTTTCACGGTAACGTCCTAGGCACTTCCGGTTACTTCTGGCTACTTCGACTCCCTCTCAGGGCGCCATTCGTCTACGAGACTATCCGATAGCCAGAAAGACTCTACGTCAAGTTGCCGAAGCTTTGAACGAATTTAAAGCGACCTTTTTCCTTTTTTGGAAAAGCTGACAGTATACCTTGTGTCTCAAAAAAAATCAAATCCTGGATTCCCCTAAAATTCATGAAATTAGATTAAACGACGTGGACCAACCCTTCGGAACGGATTAAATTCTCCACGAGAAGAAAGTTCCTAGATTCTAAGAACGAAAGGTCCTAATGTACAGTGTAATCAAGGAAGGCAGTTGGCACACATGGAATTTCGAAAGAGACTATCTCAAAGCACTCCAAGACCTGGTCCGTTAAGAGCAACTGAATTAATTGGCCAGATCGAAGTAATAGGTAGTTTCTATGCATACGACTGAAACTTGCTGGTTGCTGCATTTTCCAAAAGTACTTAAACCGTACATGCGGTTTATTTGTTCTATCGGTGCACTCATACCTGCGGTGCTTGGTCTTTTTCCACCTTCGCTGAGACCTCAGAAATCAGAGACAGAATCCTTCGAAATTTCAATCCAGCTTTAATCCCAAATCAGAGTCTGTAGTCAAAGAGACGCCGCGACCTATCAAATCTCACGTAACCCTTTGCCAAAATGTAACGTAGGTTAACTCCATTACACGTTTCTCTTCCCGACAATTACAAAGTCCAAAGGTCCCTACTGCATTGAACCATCTGCTGACTACGACCTTCCACCTAGCCGACGTCATCTTGCCACCTTGCGGTTGACGGAATAGTAAATGATGGTTGTAAACTGGAGTAACTGTGGCTGTAACGACAGGGCAGGCAAGCTTAAATCAGCTTTACAATGGACGATTGTCGCCAGTGTCCCTTCGCAAGCTCCCGGCGGTCTTATAAACGACGAACCCGTAAAGCCGAGGGCTTTATACCAAAATAGGAATATTCCCTCCCTTCAGCCTGAATCCCGGCTTAGATGCTAAAGGTTGATACACACTGACGACTACGCCGAAAGCTCGCACAAACCCCCCAGAATTATGCAGCCTATGACAAACCAAAGTCCAGCAGTGAATGCACTGCGCCATAGTATAATCGGTGCTTTGGAAGAGCGGCTTAAGGCCGGTCGATCGGATCCATTCCCCTAAAGTTCAGTGTGAAAACCCTGGGAATTTTAAAGAATGCGATGAGTTTCTCAAACCGGATTTTAAAGCATCGCTACGCGTGTACGCGCCCTTAGGAAGCTGTTAATCCCTGGGAACAAGCCTGAAAAGGTGACGGCGTCTGGTTAGGGGGATGAAAAGCAGCGAAATCATATAAGGGTGGAAACAGTGTGGATCGTACCTTCAGGTTTAGCTACTTAAGGCTACTAATTTATTTAGCGAATAAGAACAACAGTAAGGCTAAGTTTAATTTAATTCGCTTGCATTGTAATACAACCCTTCTAATACTATTATTATGTTTTATTTCATTCGACAATACAAAATCCACCTTCTTATTGACAATATCAATCCTCTATAGAATTTCTATACTTTACACCCCTCCCCCTCCCCCACTCACCCTTATCAGTCATTAATATACATATCACTTATTGTTACCATATAGGTATACGTAGCAATGTAAATACTGAATGGGTGCATTCACAATGCTTAAGCAGTGGCGACTACAGAAAAGCTTACTATACAATTGCCTCTCGTAGAGCCGAGAATCGATAAAGGAAATCCTTTGTGTTTCCAATATTTTGCAATACATCTCTTTTGTTCGTTGTCCTGGCACTCGAGTCATTAAACGTAAAGAAAAGTAACGAAAGAACGGTGCAAGAACGGTAGTGCATTTGCAACCGGAAGTTATTGGTGCAATCCAGTAAAAATTCCTTCCGCCCCCTTCAACGGTCAATGGTACGTCCCCCCCTCCCCCTCTCACCCTTATCAGTCATTAATATACATATCACTTATTGTTACCGTATAGGTGTACGTAGCAATGTAAATACTGAATGGGTGCATTCACAATGCTTAAGCAGTGGCGACTACAGAAAAGCTTACTATAGAATTGCCTCTCGTAGAGCCGAGAATCGATAAAGGAAATCCTTTGTGTTTCCAATATTTTGCAATACATCTCCTTTGTTCGTTGTCCTGGCACTCGAGTCATTAAACGTAAAGAAAAGTAACGAAAGAACGGTGCAAGAACAGTAGTGCATTTGCAACCGGAAGTTATTGGTGCAATCCAGTAAAATTTCCTTCCGCCCCCTTCAACGGCCAATGGTACGTCAGACCTCTCAACAGATGTCGCGAAGCATACAAATATTTGCATATACTAAATGCCAGGAAGTCAGGATGGAAATTGATTCTTGATTTCGAGGATAATGCATGTATTGAAAAATGATATATATATAATTATATATATTTCAAGAAACGAAGACATTTTATGTAACTGTCAGTCGACTCGAAGAGTCCTCAGACTTCACATCCCATAAATTTTCTTTGCCTCGATCTAACGATATGTAGTACCAGACGCTGCCACCGGCGTCGCCACTCCATAAGACCAAGTAAAAATCGCAATCGCGCAAATGGCTGTAAATTAGGTTTTCGCCTTGCCTAAATGCAATTTCGTCGTCGAAGAGGTTAGAATATACGTTTTACGATGTCCCTGGCACTTTGCTCCCTCAAGAGTTTCAGTATTGCACCAGACTTCCTCGCTCCTAGTTTCCGCCCCCCCCCCCCCCAGCCCATCCACTGTTCTCCGTGAGCTGTACCGTTTGGCAATCGTTCACCTTTGACTCGACGCATTCCTGGGTTCCTAGTCGAGCATTTCTTTAGCGCGCGTAGACTCTATCTCATTTGAAAGCCCTGTGCTGTGAAATCGAATGGAATTGAAAATCCTACGACGTCAATGACCGCCTGGAAGGAGCGAGCGAATTAAAAGCCGATTTTATGCCCTTAGCTAGGGGAAAAAATGTCTAGAGGCAGAGAGGGGAGGCAGGAAGAGCGAGAGAGACAGAGAGGATAAGGTAAGTCTGGTATTAAAAAAAAAACGACCCTTACTTAACGGAAGGTGTTCGACCCTCGATTGAAAAAAAAAAAATAAAAAAAAGAATGACTATGAATCGAGGGTGAGATCGATGGGGTGACGTAGAAGGAGGTGAACTTAGGAAACGCTGCGACAGTGACAGGTATTACAAAGGGCGTCGAACTCAACGTCTGACAACCTCCGTGCAAAAGGATCCCAGTAATTGATCAATAAAATGGGTACGAGCATTCAGCGTCGTTAAAGTCATACTCGTTAAAAAGATGCGACACGCTGGATACGGTCCAAGTATTAAAAATACGCTTGGATAGTCAGGCCAGCAGCGGCAATGATATTTATTGCAGCAATGACGCCATCGTTATCGCCAATGAAAGAAACAACAAAGCGAATCGGTCGGTTCGATTATCATTTGTTAAAACAGATACGATTCGTTCGTCCGTTTCTTTTTTCAATGGCGTCCGCAGTCGCTGCCATCCTTGGGCCAACTGCTCTGCAGTCTCTCACTTTATTCTGATTGCATCGCTCGGCCGCTAGAGGCGCTCGCCTTGTTCCTGAAATGGACGCTGAAATGAGACTCTCTTACAGTCGCGCCGTTATTCTAGAGTTTTCTGGTTTGGAAAGACTCGTTATTCTCCGTGAGAGAAGTAGGGACGGGAAACATGCCGGAGATCTGGAACGACGGAGAAGACAAGGATCGGGAGGGTGTGTTACTTATATCTGGTAAGTTAAATTTTCTTCAGTCGAATACCCGAAATTATGGGAATGTTTGTGCTGAAAGAAATACGAAGGATTAATGTCACTGTGACGTTATGTTATGCTGACGCCATAGTGGCTACGGTCGTTTTCTTTTTGGCGGGTAATTTAAAGCGTGAGGTGAAAAGGTGGAGTTTCCGGACACGAGAGAGAGAGAGAGAGAGAGAGAGAGAGAGAGAGAGAGAGAGAGAGAGAGAGAGAGAGAGAAGAAGAGCGAAACGAAGAGCCCGAAGCCTGTAGAAGCGAGAGATCCGATGCATATTTTTCCATTTCCAGGAGCTACGCAACACGCTACCTAGGAAAATATTTTCTTTAAAAGCAGGGAAAACGCGGAAGGCGACGCTGAAGAAAACTGCTACTTTATGGGTAAAGGAACGGAGGCCAGGGAAGAATGTGCGAGGGCTACGGGGAGCCTTAAAATGATCCCATGGAAATATTTCCACGATCTCGCGTTCCTCTTTGTCTTTATTCAAGCCCTACCGACCCCCCTCCCCTTTATCCGACTTTGCATTTACCCCTTTTCCTTTCTCGTTCCTCGTTATTTATTCATGCGGAGCAAATACAACGGGCTGCAGGCATGATTATTTCAATTATAATTTTCAGCTACCCGAATTCTCGGCTGTACCGATAAAGTTGTTAAACACAAACGATACCACGAAACACAACGTGCAATTAATTCGTTACTTCACAATGCTCGGAAATTGACTGCGAGCCGATTGAATTATCAATATGAACGCACATTAATTGGTAATGCATTCACTCGCTAATTAATTTTGGAAAACAGAACGCATTCTGTAATCTATCGCGGTGGATGAATTACTGAACAAAATCACTGCCTGGTCCTACTTTGCGAATTACAAGAGAGACTTTTTTACTCTCTTTCTCTCTCTCTCTCTCTCTCTCTCTCTCTCTCTCTCTCTCTCTCTCTCTCTCTCTCTCTCTCTCTCTCT
>JARQTI010000461.1:978209-990641 GCA_030142655.1 Trachelus tabidus
ACAATAACGAAATCTTGCGAGAGCATTGGCGTAACTATACGAATGAACCCGAGAGCGCAGCTTCTGAGCAGGGTGGCGACCCGAAGGGAACCAGAAATCGAGAACGTTATCTGTATCGGTAACCGGAGCCGCCTTGGGACCGTGATTCGAAAAATCACGACACAATATATAAGCCTACACTCTATATATACGCATAAAGACTTAGAAGATTGATAAAAGACTTTGGAAAATGAAAAATAGGTATTTAATTTATATATATATATAAACCAACACGTCATTCCTAGTGATAAAATATCTCCCGTAATACATTTCGGCGGGTTCAACATATATATACCACGATCAACCATCCGATACCTGAATTCAATGATCCGCAAAGCCGATGAAAATTTCTAATGAGATTTTTCAAATTTTACGCTCGATTACCCAACACACGGGCCTACAGTACGATCGTGAAAATCACGAGCATTTGGCGCATTAAAATCATAATGCGTTATCGTCGCGGCCATTAAGACTGTCTCGAATTCATTATAATCGGTATGTCACATCAACGGCCGCGATGCTACAAGGCATTTACAATGCAACGATTATTATCGTACGATCGTTGTCGCCTCGCAGCGACAGATGCGCCCGATTCCCGATTCACTTCAGTCTCCATCAGGCCCAGCCCGGAGTCATCCTTGACTCTCGAATTCGGCCGGCGTGAACCACTGACAGGTTGGTCCAGGGCGCCACCAGTATTTCGTGGTTCATTTGCGGTACCCAGGGGTGCCATCTATTATCGAGGAACGCGCCTGCAACAATCCCCCAGAGCAGCAGCCACCCTCCATCCCTTTGCCCGGAGACCGGAGGGGTTGTTTACACGGGCCAGACGGCTCGATTTAATTCGGTGATTATTTTTTAACGAGTCGAATTTACTTTCCTATCTTCTCGTTGCCGACTGTACAAGCTACCCTTACGAGATAGGAGCGAGCCTGTGGAAATAAAAAATCGATATTAAATTTTTGGGTAAAAATTATTTTTCTTAAAATCCAGAATTCTTCTTTTGTACATACCAAAATTTTAATTCCGATCGCTTTATTCGTATTCGATGGCGGCGGTACCAGGGTCGAGATGACTAGATAAGATAAGTAATTAAATATCAGTAAATTACAAGAATCATCTGTCGCGAAGCTTGACATCCCGAGGACGTGAATAAGACGTTGAGAGGATATTAAAGCGTGAGGACCAGGCTGTCCTTTTTATTCCCAACCTCTGCTTCGAGTATGGAGGACGAAGCCAAAGAAAAAAAAAAACTCTAGCGGGCGATCGAGCGCGAAGTAACGTACCCTTACCCCCTTTCGATCCTTCTGGGCCTCACACTCGTAGGGCCCCTTCTCTTTACGCCCCAGCCGACGCCCCTGGGCCTTTCATTAATCTCGCGTCTCTCATTTATTTTTGCGTCTTGTTAAGTGCCAGCGAACCGACGCCAAGTTACGTCTCACTCGGCGATGCTCGCCAAGTGGCAACGCACACGCCCAAGTACATCGCGAACCCTCGCGCGTACCAAATAAAGAAAAAAAAATTCAAAACAAAAAATTACGATACTAAAAGACCGTTACATTATTTTCTTTAAAAAAAAATTTCCCAGGTGAAAAAATATATCTAAATCAAGCTCATCGGTTGCGAAAAGGACAAAAAAAATTATGATCATCGATCATCCCTTATTTCTTAATTACTACTGATAACATTGAGTACTACGTCTATATGTTCTTAGTATCGGTATCAATGTTCTTATCGGTATACAGATCTGGCCGGTATCGTACAAGATGAAAGAGTAATGTATAAGGACCGTTATAAATATAGTTGATACATATAAGGTGGGAGGGAGGGGGGGAGTCGTTCCTAGGAATTGCGCAATTAACAACGATCAAGGTGGCGTCCCTTGATGCGACGCGGCGACCGATCAAAAACACTCCTCCCTTATCTTGCCTATTGATCTTTCCATCTTGCCAGTCCCGACGCTCCGCGACGTCCCGAAGGACTCGGCCGTCCCCCATCGCCTCCTGGTGCCATTGCTGACGTGTCTATTCCAGCTGAGGACGTCGTCGTCGGTAAACGGGATTCATCCCTCTTGACCAACGGGGGATGAAGTCCACCCTTGCGATACACAGCAACAGCCATTCTGTGAAAAGTAACACGTATTACTATACCTATACATTAGACGTGTGTTATACGATCAGAATTGTACATATGTGATACAGGGACGATATTGGGTCCCATATGAGCCTAGTACCCTGCTCGCCGGCCCTCTCTTTATTGTTCTGTCGAAATTCTGAAGGGCTGCCATTTCCGATTGTCTCGCCGCAGAGATAAATCGATGTGTTTTTCATGTACGCGACATTCGTAATTTCCTTCGATGATTCGGGAGTTTCGTCGCACTTTAGAAAGGGACGCGTTTAGTTCGATTATTGGGGTCGAGTGGTGGGGAATATTTTTTTTGTAACTCCGGCTCGTGGGAGTTTGAGAAATTTTGGGAATGAAATAAAAATTTTTTTACGCTCCTGGGATACCTGTCGATTGGTCCGTTTGGGCTGATTCACAATGGTGTATGGAACATTTGGATATTCGATTTCTTAATCGTTTCGTATCTGGATTTTGATATACATGCTAATATATATATATATATATATATACATGAAGTTGAAGCGGACGCGACACCTGCGCCTAATTTCACCCTTAATGTCAAATTAAGGGTTAGGTGATGAAGAAGAAAGAAACGCGGAAACACGAGGTGCCGGGACAGTTCTCAGCTTGAGAATAACTATGCTCGTTTATTACGTGTGTAACCTGTATTTTTTTCATCCCTCCACCCTCCCCTGCCAGTATCCTGGAAAGCGTCCATTAAAATCGAATGAGTCTGCTTGTCAACGGACGCGGTTTTACTTCTTTTTTTCCTCCTCAAAGAGACCTCGTTAGAAGGTAATATAGCCGCAGCTAATGAATAGTTCTATTGCCACCTTGGTACAATGTTGGGTCGGATGGATACTTAAAAGGGACCATATGTCGTAGAGGGATGATTACATCTGAAAGTAAGACGTTTATTTCTCCATTTTACAAAAAAAAAAGGTTTGTCGCCCTTCGCGTTTCTATGAAAGAGACTAAAGAAAGGAAAAAAGTGAAACAGAAAAATTGGGACTTTACGGGTCCCACAGATCGCCGATAAATGACAGGGTGTTCTTCTCTGAAGAATCGGAAGGCAACGAGGTCCTCGAGCGGATGTAGGGAAATGACAGTAATTTAATAGCGAAGATCAGTCCCAAAAAAAGTATACATGACAAATGGCAGAGGCTGAGAGCCTAATTACACGTTTCAATGAAGTTTCCGAAGACGAAGCCAATGAAAGTCATAGATTTGCAAGTATCGAAAAAAGATGTAAAAATAAAAATAAAACATGGACCTATACCGGGTGTTTCAGTCGAAAGGATCGCGTGCGTGCGAGGAGCTTCTCCGGATTGCATGCGGTTAACTCATTACCGGTTTTCTCCTCGTAAATTAATTAAGCGCACTGGGCCCCTTTTGGCTCCCTTAGTTTCGCCGCTCCTTTCAGGTGGTTCGTACCGATCGAGAGACGATAGAAAATATTGGCCGGGTAAGAAAGAGTGAAATTTTCCTACGGGCGAGATTCCGCTGGAAGAAGCGATACGGAAATATCGGAGTGACGAAAAAGAAAAGTGAAAAGAAATCAAGAGAGAAATCAACGTGACAGGATGAACGGTCGGTTGGAAAAATAGTCAGCTTTTTATGCAATTACTAAACCAGCACTCGGACTCTAACCCGTGCAAAATCATTAGAAAATAAAGATGACCAAGCATCAGGTATCACAGTCATGAGACCAACCTTAAAGAAAGTAACAGAATGCATTTCCGTATAAAACTTATAATCTATATATATATATGTATATACTAAGAACAAGAACAGTGCGATTATCTGAGCGAATTCTCGAAGCAATAGCGAAACAGTGGCGAACGGATTAAAGGCTCGTTTGTCTAAATTAGCAAGAAGAGCGGTGTTGTAGGTTAGGTTAGGTTACGGTGGCCAGACCGTAAAGAGGCAAAATGGTGGATAAGGGTAGCCAATGAAAGGATGGTAGGAAGACACACGCAAACACACGTACACACAGAGAGACGTACATGTAGCCAGGGTAGCGAAACAAGGTGGCGAATTCGAAATTTAAAAATAGTCCCGTAGCAGGGCCGCGAGGGCGGGGTGCAGGGTTCCCCCCTCCCCCCTGGTAATAATGTGAAATTAGCCGCTAATGTAGATTGATGCCTCGCTTCAGAGGTCTCGGCGGTGCTCGGTCCGAGGCTTCAGTTGTTTTAAAAGCGATAATAAAAATGAAACGATTCCGCCGCGGCCGCTACGTCCGGCTCACACTTGAGTCAACTCCCCGGCTCGGGTCGGCCTGGCATAGCAGCCACGGCACATACTATACAGTGAACTGAGCCATCTAGAGCCGTGAACTATAGAGGTTTACCCGCGGTAGAGCCCACGTAGTTGCAGAGCATGAAACATGAAAGCCGCCGGAACAGCGGAACGCCGGAATATGGGCGTGCACCGGGTGAATTTCTTGGCCATTGGTTGCTCCGCCCCTGAGCTATCCCACTTCTCTTACGCCCCTATAGCTATACGACTATGTAGTGGAAACCCCTCCATTTCTCTTTCTCTTGCGGACGCCTCCTTCTCCTCTTCCTCTCTCTCTTTCTTTATCCTTTCGCGCCACGCTTCTTCTTATTCCTCTTCGCTCTTCCTCTACGGATTCCTTACACTCTTCTTCTTCTTCTTCTTCTTTTACACAGACTCCTCTTCGTGCCACCTCGCTGAAGACACGAGAGCCGACGCACTTATGCTCCTTCCTATCCGAGAACGACGCCTGGCGTCGTCACGGCAATATTCACCTAGGATTCTTTCAAACAATTATCTAATACTCAATTACGATCGCACGGTGTCCCCTGCTTGAGATTAATTCAAGATACATTCCTTTTTTATAGTAAAAAATTATTTTAATAAAAATATTTCTTCTCACTCACTCAAGCTGGCCAGGTACGTATCCTATGATGCCGTGAGAATCTCTTTGGTTTTCTTGGAAGAGTGAAAGAGATCGATATGGATAGATACAGAGGCTGCTCCTTCCTTTGATTTAAATAAATGGGATTCACGCTCGGCTAAGCGACGCTTCGATTTCAGATCATCAATATATATCTATATAGAAGTATGTATATAGATATACAGCCTTGTGGCGCACCCCTATAGAATATAAAGCGTATATAAAGCACCTACCCACATACCCAGTGAGTAGCTACGCTTTGGATCAGCCAGAAACTTCTAAGTGTCTTCCTCTCCCTCAGCATCCCCTTAACTCTCGTGGACCACACTCTCCTCTCTCATTCCTCTTCTCGTCGATACGCAGATTTCAGCTTGCACCTCACGTTCCCACGTTCTCTTGACATGCCCTCTTGGTTCACTGCAGAACAAAGATACCGTTAGCTACCCTCAGATAAGTGTCGCACATAAATTCGGTCGTTCAACCAGATCATCCATGTATCGTTCCGACGTCTGATTCACCTGGACCAGCTTGATTCTAACGTCCGATACATCAATAACGTCTAATCACCCTGGCAGAGAGAATCGCGCGCGGCTCCACGTAATTTCGACCTAAGCGCTTGCCACAAATCACACCGTAACCAGATGGTGAGCCCCAGACCAACATTTAAACAGGGTTGGATTATGGTTTCCGGTATCAGGATCTTCTGGGGATGCGACACGATAGATATTATTTCTTTAACAAATAAAACTCGATGAACGCGTACCTTGTGCACAGTGAATTTTTAGTTGGGTTCCGGTCACTCAATTTTATGGTCGCTTTGGGTTATTGATGTGTATGGTAATTTTGAAGAAAATGATAAAAGATCGCGAGACCAGTTAAACTTGGACACGTGAACGAGCTATTGAGCTCTTGTTTAATGGCTGCCGTTCCTGAGTAATCGTCTAGAGTGCTCGTGAGACTGAAAAATAAATGAGCTATATAATACTGAGTGGGTGCCATAAATTTAACACAATGCGGAATTGCCGAACATCGTGTACGCTAGTTACGCTCCTGGTTTGTCCCTGGTAATACGTGAACTGGGCACAGATTAATTGTAACTGCATCGCGGGTACCGATTTGCCTAATTAATTCGGATACAAATGGCTGCCGTAACGCGCCTCGGGCATACGGATCGAACAAGATCCCCTCTCGACCCTAGAACAGAGCCAGAGCCCAGAACCAATCTTAGCTACATAGATATTCCGCATAAGGACAATGAACCACAGCGGTGAACAAATATAATAAATAAATTTAAAAAATATACTCATCCTTATCAAAAACACAACGAAACTTTTCTGCTTGGAAAGACTCGTGATCGTCGATCCGGAGTCTAATGGATTTCACACTGGGCAGATGTGAAATAAGAGCAATGGTGGATGGTGAGGCGGTTCGAAGTCCACAAGAGCTTCTTCGACCCGAGCTTCGGCTAACCGCGACAACAGTCGGACAATTACTTAGCGAACAAAACCCCAAGAACGGGGTCTCCTTGTTGATCCTGAAAAAAACCTGTGAGGAAAAAAATAAAGAAAAGGGTTACCAGGAGCGATTGGGCCGGATCGCGATCCATGCGTCTACGTACGGCCGGGGCTACGGGAATCGGGCCTGAAAGGAACGAGGAGCATCAAAAGGCGGCGGCGTGGCGCACTTCATGGAACGCCAAGCAAAGACCGGGAGCCGTGACAAAAGATTAACGATCGTGTCGATAACCAACCGAACGGCAGAGTCGATACCCGTGATGCTCCCCTTACTTCCTTTAGGTTATGGTCGTCCTCCTTTATCCATATAGACTAAACGGACCCATTTTCATATTCTCATTCGTGGTCTGTTCTCTTGTCATTCCTACTGTAGGATACTCTTTCTTACTTTGGAACTGATGGGGATGATGATCCATCATGTAGGTAGGTCCTGAAACAAAGAAACATAGAAATATAGTACATGGGATTTACAGTGTCTGTATCTCTATATGATTTCATCCAGGAATCAATGAGTCTTAAAAAGAAACTTTATATAGAATCTCCACGCAGTAGAGATGCTGCGACAAAGATCTAGAGTCTCGAAAATTGCGTTAAGGGATGGGAGACCCAGCCCACCCCTTGGCAATCATCTGGCTTTACATTCAGAGAAAGTAATCTAAAGTTTGGCCAAGTAGGAAAGGTTGCCGATTGGCCCAGAACTGACGGCAGTCGAAGAAGGGAAGACGAATTAAAATAGATGGAATGCCGGGCTACTCCAGGAATACGTATCACAGGAAAATTAAAATAACGTCTTGATTTATCCGCCGAGTTCCGACGGGTGAACGACGCCGAGGGCGGCGGCGGCGTCGGTTGCGAGGGACGCCAAGAGGGATCGGTAGTGTGGGAGGAAAAAGTTTAACGTGGGAGTAAAGACAGAAAGAGAGACAGATTGGAGGGACAAAGAGAGCGATAAAAAAAAGGGGGAATAAAAGTAAAAGACAAAAAGAAATTGCAGAAGCCGTTGTTGCCACGCTGAAGTTTTCTCCGTCGCGGCGCCGTTCTTTATTCAAAGTTGTAATAACGTTTGGCAGATGTTTCTGATATAGTGAGCGTCAGTGAACGAACCCGCGCCGCCCTCGTAAGCGTACCCGGCAATGGGCCGCTTTATTCTGCAAACTTTTATCGAGGCAATTTAAGTTGTGGCCCCAGGACCGGCTCTTGCATGGTCTTCCGCCGCCACCTTCCGCCCCTCTTTTTTTATTTCCTTTACCTTTACTTTTAACAATGTCTTCTTCCCTTTTTACTTTTACTTCCGTGATCCACTTGTCTTTACTCGCAGCCGACGAAATTCTCATGGACAAACTCCAAAGGCTGTACGTCAATGGCCACCAGATCCCTCGTATACGTATTTCCAAATTAGCACCGCCATCCAGTATCTCGTGAGCAGTCATGGAAGAAGAAGAAGAGATCGGAAGACGGGACGGCTGAGAGAGAAAAAAAGAAAATAAATAAATAAATAACAAGAGAACGAGAGGGCATCGCGCATTTCGTTTGCGTTAACGAGAACGCAATCTTCTTGGAATTATTCTTTTATGAGAACGAGGTAAAAAGAAAGAGAAGAGAAGAAAAGGAAGGATGGAGATTCGAGCCACGCTCGAACGACGAGAGGAAGCCCCACCTAAACTGATACCGTTTGACTCTACAAATATTATCACGGCATTATGGTTGACGCATTCAATTTCTGCTTGGCGGATCTGTCTCTCTTGTCTCTCGTCTTGTCTCTCTCGGATGAGCAGTCGGTGAGCGTGAAGCAGAACGAAAGAAATTGAGCTGCGGCTACTGCTTCGTTGTGTTGTTTGTATGTACTAATACCAGCGCCATTTGTATTCTTATTAAGAAGTAACGTAGGATCTTGTCTTATTTCAAAAGGCAGTCTTAATTAGCATTAAATTGTTTTAGGTAACACTATAATCACTGATAGACACCAAATCAAGTATCGAAAGAAGCCTGGAAATGCTAAGGATTGACGTGTTGACACGAACGAAAAAATGGCTGCCTCAAATCAAACAACTTTCTTGTCTATTCGATATCCTTACTTACCCCGGGCCAATCCACCGAATACCTGGAAAACGCCGCAGCCATCAACCTCGGAGTTAAACTTTATTTCAAGTCACGTCCGAACCCAATCCGGCCATGATTTTCCATTTCAAATCGAGCGTATATCAAAAGTTGAACGTCTCATCCATATCAATCGCTGTTCACCACTTCAGGCACCCAGACTCTTATAGGATATGGATATCCAGAATGATACTCCTCGTTCACCATATTCCTGTCTTTTTCGTTTACTCTTTAAAAATCTCGAAAGCCATGTTCTTGGCAGAGTCTTTCGAGCAGAGACAAAAGGACGTCCATTGAAAATCAAAATTTACTCGACGCTCAAAGTCGTAAGCCTCTGAAGCGTCTGTCACGAATATATTTCATAATGAAAAGTTTAACCTAATTCTTTTTGACAGGCAGGCCGAACGTATATCCCGACAGCTGTGCCTTCGTCGAGTGTCGCTTTTACCTCTATCATAGTTTTACGATTCTCGATGCTGGTTCAGCAAAATATAGAAACGAAAAAGTTTACCTTATTCCGGAACCGTGGGACCCTTTATTTGTCGAAACAATTGAGTATCCCGCACTGGCAGAGTGTCATTCTGTGTTTTGCGTTATCATCCTCTCGAGCTGCATGTGTTCCTTCCTGATCCGTTGACGGTTTGCCCAAAGGGTTGCGCAATGTTTACCATGACGATAATGAAATATCATAGATATTCTTATCGGAATTGAAATGGGCCAAATAGCTTTGAGAGTAAGTCCCGTTATGTTTCAGCAATTCCATATATGCTTACTCAGCCACTCGATTCTTTCTAACGAGCTACGGTTCCCGAGCTGACTGGACGCTTTATCGTGCTTGAGGATTATGCATGACATATGGTACGAAATGGAGGAAATTGTGGCGCCATCTATCGGAGTTACGAGGAATTTAATATTTGGAAACTCTTTTTAAAAAAAGCAATCGATGATTGATATAATATGATTTTGAAATATAGGATCGTTGACTGAAAATAAATATTACGGATATCTTGGTGAGGATAAAACCGTAAAGGAGAGAAAGGGACTGTAGATAAAAAGATTAGGAATCTTACCAGCAGACTTTGTATCGAATGAGCCTCTGAGGGTCCGTAGATCGAGTTGTCGGCGGACGTGCTAACTTTACGAACACAACGGATAATGGTGCTGGGTAGAAGAGAAAATAATTATTGGTGAAGTTACACAGCAACAGATAAATTGTTACAGAGATGACGAGGGAGATGCACAACGTTACGGTTTTAGAGGATACCAAAAACATGAGGCAGAATCGTAGCGGCGAGTCCAGGAGTAGGATTTCGTGATCATCGCTTCCGTCGATAATGCATATCCCGTCGTAGCCGAGCTGAACGTGATCAGGAACATGTAGCCTGGCCGGCAGAGGTCCTCCGCAACTTACCACTGGTTGCCAGAGCAACCCTTAGAATAGTTCTGGAGGAGTCCTATAGTTCGTGATAGGTTTTAACAATAGTTCTGCTACGTAACACCATGAAGATACGTATTTTATAAAAATTGAGGTGGCAGTCGTGGTCGATTTTTATTAATTAAAACACCATCAGGGTCACTGGGTCTGGCTCCCTTCGGGTCGCCATCCTGCTCAGAAGCTACGCTCTCGGGTTCATTCGTATAATTATGCCAATGCTCTCGTAAGATTTCGTTATTGTTTAGTTGAGGTCGAGGTGCTCGAATCTGCCGTGGGGAGAGTCTCGACGTACCGACGTTGACCGGCAGAGGAGACGACCCGACGGAGACGTCTCCAGGACCGGCAGAAGCCCGGGTGAGATACCGGCGCCCCGCTGGAGATGGGCAAAGGGCTGTAGAACGGGCGGAGATAGTTTTGATACGGTTAAGGGCAGGAGAGGAACCTCCTGCACGAGTTAAGGATGTGGTGCCCAGCTGTTGCCCGATGACCTGGGGAAACGGATCTCCAAACGTTACGTACCGATTCGCTAAAGAACGCTGTCGATGTGGCTTAAAAAGACGGCTCGAGAAGAGTTATCGGCTAAAAGGATTTCGACCAATCAGATGATCAGAATGACTAGTTCTTCAATTTGGCTATTGTCAAAGCAGTCTGTCTCGGGGCACCGACCGAGATGTCACGAGCTGCCTCGCGCTCCCGTGTGCTATCTGTTGATAGTTTTTTTTTGCCGTGTTTCGGTACGGTATACCAAGCTCTCGCTCGTGTACTTCTCGTGTTGCTCTCGCGACATCCGAATAATTCCGTGGATTTTCTGTGAGTGTTCCGAAAGTGCAGTGCTGTGCCCTAGTGCAGTGCCCACCTGAGTGTCTCCAGGATGCAGTTCTCGGCTTTCACGGATCAGCTGCACCAGCTCCGGTGAGTACATTACCACTGCGTTCCATCGGTTGAACACTGACAGTTTTTCTTTAAATTCAAGATAAGTATTTAGCAAGTACAGCGTGTAAACGCTGTTTTTTTGAGTTCTTCGAAAATGTATCGTTTGCTAACTTTCCAATTAGTCCCATTCGAAACAGTATAGTCGTTACATCGTTGAAATATGAATTTTCCAAAAATTGAGGTACTATACGGGTATCAGCTGCGTAACCGCATTTTTTAAAATTGGGTTTGATAGGGAATGGTAGGGGTTTGTAGGGAATGGTAGGGATTGGTAGAGGTTTGTAGGGAATGGAAGGGAATGGTAGGGTTGTTAGGGATTGGTAGGGATTGGTAGGGATTGGTAGGGATTGGTAAGGAGTGTAGTTGGTGGAATGGTCCAAAATCTTTGGGAGCCTTTCTCGATCGTTTCGGTGTTTTGTGTGCCTGCTCAGAATTCAGACAGTGCGGGTTCGATTCCGATGACAACCTTTTTTTAAAAATATTTTATATAAACTTAACTTAAAGTTTGGGCGACCGACAAAGGTTAAAAAAGAGGAACCTTAAACAGTTTTTGTAGTAAAATGAAAGGAAAGATGAAAAAGGAGGAGTTTCTCATGGAGGATCGAATCCGTAATCGGCAGCGTTGTATCTCGGCAGGCTACCGACTCAGCCTCAACGCTCGTCTAATACCAGATTAAATTTATTCTAGAATTTTATCTATGATATCTTAAAATTACTTTTTGAACTTTTCTCAGCCGTTTCATTTACCAACGAATTTCGCCATTAATTGTTTAATGTTCATTTTCGGCATGATAGGAGGTAAAGAGTGAAAACCAATATTTCTATGCATTTTTTATAACTTTAAAATTTATTTGAATATACACATTTGTTTGCGCATTACATCCATACAATCATTCAGGGTTCGATTGAACGGAAGACCTTGCTTGCCCGCCTGCTTGTCCAGAACGATTTTTAGGGGTCCGCAACTTTTTCCCCACCACCGAGCAACCATTCGTGTCACGCTGACTGCAATATCGGCTGGAACGATGAACATGGCCCGAAATCCTACTCCCGGACTCGCCTTTACGATTTAGCACCATGCTTTTGGTATCGCCTAAACCCGGAGCTTTGTGCATCTCCCCACTCATCTCTGTCTGGTGTTGCTTTGAGAACCAGCGATAAGTAGCGGAGGACCTCTGGCCGGCAAGCTACACGTTTGTGATCACGTTCACCTGGGCTACGACGGAATATGCATTATCGACGGAAGCGATGATCACGAAATCCTACTCCCGGCCTCGCCGTTACGATTAAGCGCCATGCTTTTGGTATCGCCTAAACCCGGAGCTTTGTGCATCTCCCCACTCATCTCTGTCTGGTGTTGCTTTGAGAAC
>JARQTI010000461.1:990741-1125076 GCA_030142655.1 Trachelus tabidus
CAGCGATAAGTAGCCGGAGGACCTCTGGCCGGCAAGCTACTCGTTCGTGATCGCGATCAGCTCGGCTACGACGGGATCCGCATTATCGACACAAAACTCTACTTCTGGACTCCCCGCTGCGATTCAGCGCCATGCTTTTGGTATCGTCTGAAACCTTAGCGTCGTTCATCTCTCTGCTCACATCTGTGTATACCTTATGCGGAAACTTTCTTATCCCAGTGCATGCCTATCAGCTTTTGTCTAATCAGAGCTCTACCTTATCCACTCGGACAATCTCGGCTCTCACGCATGTCAAAGTTGCCAGAGCCGTTTCGAGAGTAAAGCACGCGTCATTTCTGCGCGCGTAGCGCATGCATAGACTCGAGGATCAGCGTCGGGAATTTTATTTCGCTACTTGGTTCACCGACGTGGTAGACAGTCGCGTCGTATCCATCGTCAACGACGTTTTACCGGAAGGATCCTGATTATAAGACAGTTTTCAAGACACGTGACAGAATCGAAATAAAGATCTATATTTTCATTCTCGCGAACGGATCCCATTCGATCGTACGAATTCTCCATCGGAGGTGTTTTTGGGTCAAATTAAAAATCCACAGTGACTCCTAGTAATTTACGTAGAATTTTTTTTATTTTTCAAGAAAAAAATATATTTTATTATACCTATATTACTCGAAAATAATTATTCTATAAAATTTCCCAAAAATGATCTCGACCACGAGTACTCTGCTTTACCGCACGTATTCACACGAAAGTTATACGAACCAAAGAAAGTAACCGTAGGAAAAAAGGAGGAAAAACGACAAGTTCAGTGAAAAATTTTATCATTACGTGGTAAAGGACAAACCAAAATGTGCCATAATCAGGATTCATTCGTTTTCAATGATATCACGGATTAGACATCTACCGTTGGCAGTATCTCAACGTGAGCTTACATGAATTATTGACTATTGTTTTTTTTCGTAGATAAATTCCAAAATTCGTTATCACTATAGAAAAAAGTCTACACATTTATTCAAGACTATCGTACCACCTGTCGTTCTGTGATGGTTCTGTCGTGGGATTTAATAAAAATCAATTGGAAAAAACCATATTCAGGTGGTGCAGTAGTTCTGAATTACTGTGTATATGGGATACGCGTGACAGTGATGATAACCAGCCCCCTGAGTTACAAGTGTGATTTAATTATATTCTGACAATTTTATTGGATCCTACGTAGTACGAGTTGAAATATAGAAATTCCTAATTGACGTGTCAGTCAGCATTCCTTAAATCTTAAAGCAAAATTTAACATCGTGACTTATCTGGATATCCATAAAAAATTCAATTTAACGAAAATCCCTTTTTTGTCATTTATCCATGACATTTTTTCTCATCCCAAACACCAACCGATACCGTATATACATAAATACTCGAATTCCTCCATTAGGGATCCGAGATTTATCAAAGTCAACCGTGCCCATTAGGTATATCCATTCTTTGTTAAAATTTAAATAGCTATTAGCACTGATGCCATACTTACTAGTTATTTAAGCCGTGTTGCTTGTACAATGAAAGTTAAGCTTTACGATAACGATAACGAGCCCCCATTGTATTGCTGACAATAAACAACGAAAAAAAAATGCAAAAGCCAAGAAAACACCATGGAACGTTAAAAGAACTAAATTTAATTCAGATTTAAGCTCCATGTCTGCGAGCATAAGAAATTCGTGCTTTCTTATCTTCTCACGTTAAATCGTCTCAAGGTGATAAGACCCAGTCAATGATACAATTTTGAATTTTTTTTATACATTAGACAATTAGTTCTTCGTCTATGGAAAATTTTGATTTGTTACACAATTTTTGGGATGAAAAAAAATGTGTGTCAAAAAAAGGTACGTAGGATCAAAGTCAAAATGTGATTGAGAAATTTTTTAAATCTCTTTCTACTTTTCTATCGAAGAATCCGGACTGCTATGCGTAACCGATATGTCGGCCATTAATTAGAACTGACCTCACGCTGTGATTGCTATTGCCCCATTTGAATCTGTAATAAATCCAGGATAAGTTATCGTAAAATTGCGTACGACAGAGATGCTTTTAGCCGTCAGATATAATTTCAATGGAACACTGGTTATGATTTTAATTATTTGAATTTTTATATTATTTTCTTTATAAGGAATGATATCAGCTTCTAAGTGCTCGAACGTGAATGCTATCTAGCGGAATTTCTTAGCACTCGACTGCACCTTATTCATTAAGATATAGTAAAGGAGCTTTTCAGTGTGACAGATTAAATGGGGACTTTAGAAATGATTAAATTTATTGAAAAAAAAAAAATCTCATCAACCTTATTGAAGCTGGAAGGGTTTTCATAAATGCGATGAATACGATGTCGTCTTGAAATCTGATCTTGACAACTTGACGCAATAACGAAGCTCGATCCGTATGTCTCTATTGAACAAGTCGGAAAAGCTCTTAAGCTCAGGGGGCCGGGCGTTCACTGTATCGCGTAAAACGGGATCCTTAGACCCTCATAAAACGTCGTATAATATTTTGCAGATATCACGTAATCCGGCGTCCTAAGTAAAGAGTTTGTGAGTGTTGGTGGCGGAGCTTTTTTCAATTTTTGTTTTTTAAATACATCCCAAGTGCAACTTTGCTAGAAGACTGAGAGAAGCGAAGTTAGAAGAAAATTGTATCGCAATGTCCTGAAAGAGTAAGAAGACTCGTGAGGACAAGGAGGATATAGGATACGACAAGGAAAAATAACAAATAAAAGCAAAATTCGAAAAAAGCTTTAATGAGCATAAATCGGACTTTGTCAAGAGTTCGGTTTAAGGTCAGAAAAAAAGGAGTGAAAGCTCGAAGACTCGAAAGTTGGCCGAATAAAAAATTTTGTAAGCTTTCAAAATGGTAGCCGTGTGCAACGTGTCCAACAGCACTGTGTGCACTTTCAACAACAGTGGGTCCGAAGAATTTGGTTTTGAATTTGACGAACAGCTACAGGGAATCGTCTCTGTCGTGGTGCCCCTGCTTTTCGGTGTTATCGGGATCCTCGGTTTGGTTGGTAATTCACTTGTGGTGGTAGTTGTGGCGGCAAATCCAGGAATGCGATCAACTACCAATCTCCTGATTATCAATCTCGCGATAGCCGATCTTCTTTTTGTCATCTTCTGCATTCCCTTCACAGCCACGGATTTCGTTATGCTTTTTTGGCCCTTTGGAAACATATGGTGCAAGGGCGTACAGTATCTAATAATCGTGACAGCTTGCGCCAGCGTGTACACCCTCGTTCTCATGAGCCTTGACAGGTAAGTGGAATTGATATATTTTATATTTTAGTGTTTGGGGATATATCCAAAAAAAATTTCCGACCCGATAAAATTTTTAAGTAATGTCTCTCGTACGGGAAAAATTTGACGAAAAATAAATTTGCACACTCTCCCGGACCCTTGAATGTTGATTTATGATTCAGCATGGGCGACGTATTGAAAATATAACCTGAAAAGCTTCATAATTTTCCATTACGATATTACACGGAGTGTAAGCACGTGACCGAGGGCATTTTACATGTATGTGTAATATATTTCTTTTTCGCGACATATAAAAGCGTATATGTAAAAGCTCGGGTGAGAGATGGACGAAAGTTTCGCAGGAGGGAAAATGCGTGCGTAAAATGTGCAAAAATAAAAGCGAATATACGCAAAAGCTTCCAGGGTAAATTGGCAGCTTGCAGCATTTTGAATTGAACGTTAACTTTGCCCGGCACAAACTCTCCCGTGAAGCTTACTTCGGTTTCCGTATTTCACGTATATTCAGCTGAGCTTGCGAAACTGAGTTCACCTAAAACTGGAAGAATAAGCGGAAACCCAGAGTGTTGAGGATATCCCGACGGAAACGATTGTTATTCAAGTCTGAAATGTTTCAAAGCTCCTCGAAGCTTTTTCGCAATTTCGCAAGCTTTGACTCAGGATCCGATTCGCAAATAAACACGGACTTTGCGCCATTAGAAATTAGCAAATCCGTGGAGTCTGGGGCTGAAGAGTTTGCGAGTAAATTTAAAAAGCTCAACATTTTTTATAAACAAAATTTAAAGTTTATATCACGTTGACTCTCGTAAATCGAACTCAAATTTTGGAAGTTCTCCGAAATGGCTTTGTTTGCTTACGTGTTGAATTTTTTCGGCAACTAAAAAATAATAAAAACATACAGGAACGGAAATAACGTATGTGCCCGGAGCTTGCAATTTTTTTTACGCCGGAGATATACGAGCTTCCGAATGTGTTCAGAGCTTTCCTTTGTTTTAGTTCTAGATTAGCAGCACTGAGCTTTCGAGCAATATCAATAGCGTACAATCCCAACCGTAGACGGTGGCTTAAGCTGTAACTAGTTGAACCTTACGAAAGCTCTGTCGAGTCACGAAGGCTCTATGAGCTTTCGAGATTCGGCTGATACGCTCAATCGAATTTGCAGCCAAATTGCCTTTATCGTAGCACCTCATTTTAATAAATATAGAGTCCAATCGAACTGCTCTCTATTACTGATAATATCATTATCCAGTACTACTAATAAATTACGTACATTATATTCATTGTATCGATCAATAATACATAATGTCTGATAATAAATTTTCACTAAACAATATTTCGAGGTCTTTTCACGATATGTATTGGCCGCTTCGAAGACTTGAATCTACTTTTATATCGGTCCTCAAAGCTTTTTATATGATTTGAGAATCATAAATCGACACTCACACCGAACTTTCAAAATTTTTACAAGGCACCTCGAATTTTCTAGCGAGATTGGTAATTACTAGGCTGGATTAAGATAGTACAGAACTGTAATCCTAGACGTCTGTTATTTTTTTTCAGAAAATCAAAATTGAGCTTACATAGATAAATCAACATTTATAATGCTCTGTCTCCGGTTATCAATTCGTACGTGTATATATACATATACACGGAAACCGCTATAATAACGTAGCATAAAGCAAAGTTACAAATTCAAATTCACAAAAGCACACATCCCAGTGGATAACAGTAATTAATCTACAGAAAGTTCGAAAAACCAAAGTAATTAAAGCCGTGCAAGTCCAGCACGATTTCCGAATAATCAAAAACTTTCAGGCAAACACATTGCTTGAGTTTGGCATTATCATAAGAGTCAATTACTGTATAAACTTTAGATTTGCGTCAACGATGTCATCATTAGGGGTAAAAAAAAGTCATTACGCCAGTTCACAAATTTTCAAAAGAACGGGGGACAAGCTTTTTGACTCAACTTTTTTCATTATAAAAAGCTTAAGGAGCTTTCACAATAAGCCAAACAAGTACAATCACCTGGTTCTATATGTCGCAAAATTGTATGAAAAAATTTATAATTTCCTAACGAACGATCCAAAAGCACGAGCCTATCAAGCCCCTATTTTTCGGTGCTTTCCCGATTCTCTCGAGCAATAAAGAATTCTCTTTTTTATTTTATTTTTCATTCCCGATTACCATTCCTTGCTCGTGCAGCCATGAACGCGCATTCCCTCAGGTACCTTCGAAGCTTTCGATTAATGAATATCCGATAAACGAAATGAGATTTTCTCTCCTGTTTCAGATATCTCGCCGTAGTGCATCCAATCGCTTCCATGTCCGTTAGAACGGAAGCTCACGCGTTCCTTGCGATATGCATCATCTGGGTCGTCATTCTCACAGCCTCCATTCCAGTCATCATCATTCACGGCGAGGTGAGTCAGTTACATGCGACCTTTTTTACATTAACGGCTCGTTACTCCTTCATCGAGGCTTGACGTGTGTCAGAAAATTTTTGATAAGAGCCGAGTACAGCCGAGCCATTAGATACTGAAATAGTGCGGATTCTGTAAGTTAATACTAAAGCGTGAAAATTTACACGTACGAAATCGAATCTCGAAATAGCTTTACCAGGAGTCAATCGACGTGACGAATTTTTGAGTGACCTCGTTGACGTCCGAGTACGCGACTTTTCTCATCTTCTTTCGGAACCCTTTGCGTAAAAATTGAAAATCCATTTTCTGGCCTCAAAAACTTTTCTTCGACACAACTTTTTGAGTACCTCATTTTTTCATATAGGTTTATATGTTTCATGCATGGATGCTGGGTATTTTGAAATTTCGAAATATCCTGGAAATTCAATCTGAATTAACTAAAACAAAGTACGGGCGTCTTTAGAAATATATACAGGGTGTCCCATTTTAATTTAGACAGTGGAATATCTCGAAAACAGGGAGTTTTCGTAAAAAATGTTTGAGACAAAAGTTTTCGGGCTCAAAGGGGGCCATCTAGTGAGATACCTGAATTTTTAGCCTGGGGCCTGTGTTGTGCCCTGTGAGGCCCAAGTCCATTTTTTTATTCAAGCTTTATTTCGAGATATTCCACTGTCTAAGTTAAAATGGGACACCCTGTATAGTTACAGTCATAATTTTAATCACAGGCATAAAACATCTCAAATAAATATATCAGACAGTATTAAACAGAGCGTACAGCATGAAGTCAAATCTGCTTCCAAGTGAAATAGGAAAATTGCCTAGAAGAAAATAAATAAATCAGGAAAAATGGGAAAATAAATAAAAAAGAATTGAAAAGAGAAAATTATTTTTAAAATCTCCAAAGCGCGAACGGGGTCCAATTTCCCAGCTAATACAGATTAATCCATTTAATTGAATTCCCACATAAAATAGCCAGAGGCGCGTCGCATCGATGAGCCTGAAATTCTATTTATAATTAATCCCATCCGCTGTGCCATAAATCCATGCGCTTATTTACTTAAAAAAAAATTCCCAGCACCACTCACTATAATAACCAGTAAATTTGGCAAAAAATTCCTATCCCATCCAACAGCAAAACCTAACGCTGCTCAAACCTAACCCTATCTACAATAAAACCCTCCTAACCTTAAACGTCCTCCTATCACGTAGAGATTTAACAGCTGTCCCAGAGGTGCGCCGGTCTAAGAGGTGCGTATCCTTAGAAAGTTGCGTCGGGAGCGTCGCGACGCCAGCGTACGATCGTTAACACGTGCTCGACACGTTAAAGTGTCGTGTAGTTACATACATACTATACATATATATACATCCCACACACATTACTACGTTCAAATACGACTACCCTAAACGTTAGTAGGTTAGGTTATGTCTGAACCAAATTACATAACCATACAAAAGGCAGTATATTCACGTTCATATCATCCCCGACATTTTCCCTTATGCTGGGATACCCATCGCTTATGTATGCAGATACACTTCGTGTTTCAGGATTCGTACAACTCGACGTCGCAAACTTTGACGGCCTGCCGTATTCTGCCGGAGTTCAACTGGCCTCTATTCCAGTTGACGTTCTTTCTCTCGAGCTATATCGTGCCTTTGGCCCTGATATGCGGCCTCTACATCTGCATGCTTCTACGACTATGGAGAGGAGCTCACGTCAGCGCTGAAAGTCGTCGCGGGAAGAAACGAGTGACCCGATTGGTCCTGGTGGTCGTCGGCGTCTTCGCCATCTGTTGGTGTCCTTTGCAAGTAAGCGATTAACTCGATTGATATACACACATATACATATATACATCTGAGTCTCCTTGTGAGACTACACGGTGATATACGTACTACCCAGGGGATGTGTCCTGGAGAGTGGGAGGCTGTATTGCTGTGATAGTAATGGCTTGTTATTCCATAAGGATTCTGCTAGTCAATGCTTTTGGGAAATCGCATTGGTCAGGAACGTGGAAGGAATATTGAAATATTTTCTGATACCAGTCCCTAGGTACAACTACGTTCGTCGTGAGGCAGAATGAAGCGTAGTAGGATAACCTAAAAAATGTAATGAAATTTTGTATTTTTAAAACAGATAATACTGGTGAGCAAATCCTTGGAGCATTATCCACTGACACCAACCGCCGTGATGGTCCAGATCGTCAGCCACGTTCTGGCTTACACGAACAGCTGCGTCAATCCCATCCTCTACGCCTTCCTCAGCGACAACTTCCGGAAGGCATTTCGCAAGATCATCTACTGCAGGCCACGCACGGATGCGCACAATCGATTGGGTCCACCCACGAAGACGACCAGGGCCGCCAGTACCGGTGATATCCTCTAGGTGAGTCTGTAATTTTGAAAATTTTAAATTTACCGCCATAAATCATGCGGGCACCCTCTGCGGACGTGGGAACCGGATGTAACGGAGTTTGGAAAAATGCTGAGTCGCGCCAAGGAATCACGAGGTCCTGGGGTAATCAGATTTCATAGCCAAAATTCGATTGGGCTACGTCGTGAGTCTACGGGGGGAATTTCAAATTATTCGAATACTTTTGGCTTTGCGTGTACCCGACGCTTACCTAATTTCATCCGGTTCGATGCTTCGGTAGGGAACAAATGAGGAATATTATGGTAAAGAAATTCTTCTTTTTCGTCGACTCCCTTTTTACCTGTAAATTGATATTTTTATCAGCCGGTACATTCTGGCAGCAGATACGTGCCTACTTTAATCAAAATTTCACGAAGGCCCTCTTCTTGTAGTCTGGCGGCGGCTGCAGACCCTCGTCAAAAGACAATCCCACATTCCCACTTCCTGTCGACCCTCAATTTACACGCGAAATCTTATCCACTTACTACGGAAGTGACGTCATGAGCTCCCGGTGGCACATTTCCGGCACCCTACACTCCGTTATGGCCCTTTACAATGACGCGAATAAAACTTTGGTATCGTTTCAATGGCCGCTGCCAGGCTGCACGAGCTTTTTGGATTTTCTAAAAGAATTCTGAAGGGTTTCAAACGGTTGGGTAAGAAACGAACCTGCTTGTCCTGTTGGTGTGATACGATGAACGAGGTCAAAGTTCACTTTGAGATCAGCAAAGGTTGTTCTTAAACTCGTTCAACCCTCGCTCTAGAGCTTAATTAAGAGAATCAATCATCAATGGTTAACGGAACACCACCGGAAGGTGACGTGTTCCAGGAGTTGAACTGAAACTCCCCTTTCCTGTAACGAAGAAGATTCTTCTTCGGGGCTAGCGCAAAATTAGATCTATAATTTTGCCGTTACAGGTTGCAAGATTTAGGGCTGCTATGGATAAACTGTTGACTCTAAGAGGAGGCTGGCAAATTCAGTGATTGGCTCTCGCTTGATAGCTTATCTCTACGGGGAAAATGAGAAATTCATCCGGAAAATCCAGATTCACGAACTGTCTAAGAAAAATTTTCGCTTATCGAAGCAATCTTGGGGATACCTATTCGGGATGGCACCCTCGCGATCTTAGCAGAGATTAATTACCTTATCTGTTCATAATACAGAAGTTGTCCGGGTGGGATCTACTCTTGGGAAAGGTCACCGAGTGACCCTTGGGTGATAAAGAATTTCTTGGACATCCCTATCCAGGCTGATCTTCCTACTTCCGGTACTAATGAAAATTTGAGATTCTACCCTTTCACCTTATGGCTGGCGTGTACCTAATGCGTATCTACAAATTCAATCTCCATTTTCACACTTCAAGGTCAATGCATCGACTCTGCAACGATTGTTTTTTGGAATTACCACCTCGACTCTTCTCGGCTCCCCTTATTCGTCTCATTCGATATTGCGAATTCACGAAAGCGCAAGACTTCATTATTTTTTGTCGCCCTTTGTTCTTATCGATCCTCCTTTCGGTTCGTGTCTCGCTAGGATTACACGAATTTTCATTGCGATTCTGTCTTTGAGAAAACTTTCTCGGATACCTAACGGAAGAGGCATCCTGGTCTGATTTAAATTCCAAGTGGAAATTCTCTGAAGCTTCGGATCTCATCGTCCCTTCAAATGACTCCGCTTGGTATGTGACTTTTTCTCACTTACTTCTCGTGCCAATAATTTGCATCTTTAAATGGCCAAAAAAAGAAGCCGATCCACAAAATTTTAGGAACGCAAGTCGATTAACGTCAGTAACATTTTTTTACATTTACGTACCATTGTGACAGTACCTTGAAGAATTTTTTTTCACCCGGTACATTCCTTCGTTTCCTCTTTTCCTCTTACGTTCCACTTTGACACACACCGAAATTCAATTCTCTTCTAATCAACGTTCTCTTGTCAATTTCTCGACTATACTCAGCCTCTTGCTCCGCTATTGTGGTTTAGTCCGCCATAATGGTCGAGTCAATTTTCGTAAGCCTGAAAACGCTTGATTCTTCCATCTACTGTCCACACGTGACAGAGACATAAGTGTTATGGCTGCATGGGGTTGATTTTCGGTTTAGCCAATAATACCTAAATATATGACGTCGACCTCGTCTATCCGACGCCATAAAAATTTGTACTCTCTTCATCCCGTAGATTTGTCGCAGGAAATTTACTGCCTACTTCCTCGGTCTAGGTACTTCCATTATCAAGGAATGAGTTATTTTACGAGATTATGCCAAAAGCTGCAGTTGCAGGAGATACAAGCGTCATTTGACGCGGTGAACAAGGGCAAACGTAAAGTGCACATAAAGGAAGTGTAGTCTGCTAAGGGATGCTGTGTGTATACAGAGATAGACGTTATAAAAAAAGCTTCCTACGAAGACCGTCGTAGCAAAAGCTCAGCCTGGATGATCGTCACGAAAAGCATCCCTGGTGTCGCTAGATAATTTAGTTTATATTGAAGTAAATCTGTGCCTGGACTACAGCATTAGCAATTGAAAAAAGCTCAGCAGTGCGTCTGGTGTGTATTACAAAGGTAGCCAGTAAGAGGCTGTGGATTTAAGGGGACGGAAATTCCCATTTCGAAACAGGGGCGCATAAAGTAACACGGGGTTAAATTTATAGTACTGATCTAGAGAAAACGAATCTCTCAGACAGCGTAATTAGCGAAAGCTCGTTACCGGAAAGTCCTTCCCGGGCAGAAATACCGAAAGTCATCATCACCCTTGCGAAGAAGGGCTTAAAGTAAAAGCGTTCGAACAGGAAGAGACCGTTCGTGACTTACTTGCTGGAATTAGTTTGCTACCCCTTGTAGAGACCGTTGAGGGTTGATGCTATGGATAGGGGGAGTCGGGCGAATGTATACACTATACAGCACGGGTAGGACAAGTGGTTGTCGTTTGTGTTGAGATTTCAGTAAATTCTTGTGACAGGAGCTTATTTGAAGTACGACCAGGAAATTTTGGAACGTCTATCCGATATGAAAAGAATAACCCTTGCGGAAAATACTCGAGTACCGTCGTGCCGGTCTTCGTGGATTTCGTCTGCTCTGAGTTCTCAGTTAAAATTAGAAGAGAATGACTTCCCAGGAACTCGTTAATTCCCCATTACCGAGATTGCGGTTGAATCTTAGACTCGTACTTACTGGTAAAGCGGTGAACCACCCCGTTTCTACCCTTGAACATCTCTCCTCGTTTCCTTCGTATGGGGTGACATTCGACGCGTTTTCCACTTCGCTGACTTCCTTGTACGTCAAAGTTTTTTCTGAGCGACAAACAAAAGCCTGTAAAATTTTTTCCGACGATTACCTTCCCGTAATACATTCACCCCTTCTGCGGGGAGAATACTGATACTGAAGATTATGGTAGTACCACTGATACCGGTGCACCCAAGCCATCTGCCGTGAAACGGTCCCCAGCTCCGAAAACTGGTGGTTTGAGTAAAACGGAAAAGCGGATGGGACGGGGGATGATGGGGTAAAAATTGTTCCACTTGGTAGAAAAATAAAGTCGAGGCGTCACAGCGAAACGAGAATCGTTTCAGGATACGTGGCGGCTTTTTTCGGTGAGGTGGAGCGAGCGGGAGACACTAGCGCGACGCGCGGACGATTTGAGAACTACTCCCGAGGGATAACTCTCTAGCAAGGAGTAGAGGCGAACGTAACGTTGGGAATGTAGAAAAATGGGTAGAATTGGTTTACGGGCGCCAATTGTTCGTTCTGAATTAAGAATTTTCAGGAATTTATATTCTTTTCTCCCTTTTGTGGAAAAAAAAGCACTAGCAATGAAAAACGAAAGATATACGTAGCTAATCCTCGATAGGGTAGCGCCTTATACACTGTGTTAAATGTAAATTTTAATATCTTTATTTTTCTCACTCTCTCGTTAGAAAACTTTTTTCATTAGTTATATACCAGCAACGCGATCGGCAAAGGCGTAAAATTATATGGATCCAATTTGCATGCTACGTGCAGAATATCTGGGATGCAGGTCAAGATGCAAATATTGTTTTCTCACTGACTCAAACTTTGAAGGATTCAACAAACTTTTCTTCACTCTCGATCATTTAATGTTATTCAATTAAAATTTTTTTACCAGTCCACCTCTATAATGCGTTTGATATTAATCTCATTATCTCAATACTATTGGATGCTGCATCGATTTGATATTCGTCACTATGACCAGGCTGGTACCACCAGCACTGACTCAAATTGAACTTGAAAATGCGACAAAAAATATATTGGTGACGTCAAACCAACCTATTACAGGGCTCACGTAAGACGCACTGAAATTATTATTTCTTTAGTGACTTTTTGAAACAACCGAAACAATAATTGAAATTTGGAGATTCAATTTCAATAAGTGAGGGGTTCTTTCAATCACGTGATAACATTAGTTAATTCTCGAGGGACGGACACGCTAAAATGGTGAATGTACCTTCCGAGTAGAAACGATGGAAAAATGAATTAATTAAACATAACGATCTCGTGCGGCTGGCTCCACCCTTGGGATTGGCGAACGGAGGGATAAGTTTTTGCAAAGTGCGAAATTAGCCAAGGGAAGCCGATGGCTCTCGTTCTGGGACCGGAGAATTACGAGAGCCCCACGTATGCTTTGTCGCTGTAATTATTTACATAAAAAATATACTTTTTGCGAAACCGTCATAATTTTGAGTTTACGAACTTTTTCGCAAAAACAAAATGCCCCGGGAACCAAGCGTAGCCAGTTACGAAAAAAAAAAGTGTCAGATAGCATTTGCAGCTAGAACGAAAATCTCTACTAGATCCGAACCGGATAGGGGTGGTCACCACCTTACGTTAGGGATGCAAACAGCTTCTACGCCTATAGAGATGTCGAGGATATCCAGGGATATCCAGGAGACCCTCGGGATAATTTTATTTTATTGAGCGACTAAAGGGGGTAGTATCCTGGACAGGGTGAACCAAACGGAAAACGATTGTAGGCATAAAACGAATGGTAAAAGGATCTACGAGTGTCTAGAAAGTAATATCAATGGGGTTGTTACTTTTTCGAATACAGACTGTACAAGGGTTGGCATAAACATCCCTTATATTCTCACGCTTCTCGTACCGTTATATACATACATACAAGCTAGCCCATCGAGCCCGCCATTTAGCTTCTTTATTCAAATAAGTCTTCTGTCGTAAGCAAATTGCCACTCAAATATTCGCATTTTCCAACCCCCCCCTACAAGGGTGCCAATCCATAACACCCCTTCGAAATATCGACTACCCACCCATGTACTCTGCGAATCACAAATTAAGAGGGCTGCTAATACATTTTTTCCCTCGACTGTACAATTTTCAACCTCCAACTAAATTTCATGTCGCCCATACAGTCCTTTGTGATTTTCCATTTGCCATCGTAGCTGGGGTAACCAGTACCAACCTCGAAATATAATTCAGAGGCAGGAAAGCTTCTAAAAAAAAATTAGCATCTTTCTCCCCTATTCCTCCACACACCACCCCTATCCTCCAGCATCCCCATCGGCTCACTCGTCCTGTATCCGAACGGACTTCCGATCTGTTAATTCTTTATTTTCGCCAAAAAATGTCGAATCTTGAAATTCAAATCAAAATCCGCAAAGCTACGGCGCCCTTCAATCAATATCACTGATTGTTCAGCATTCAATATATACGTCCCTGTGCGCGACCCCTGCGAACCTATAATATATCAATGAACGTATAATATTCGCGTATGGCGAAACTACCATTAATGGGACAATTGGCGATAAATAAATAATAGATTTTACGAAACTCATCCGTATACAAAACGTTATACATATTTCTAGCATAGTGAATAATGTATATATTCATGCCCTCTCATACCGATAGAATTTAGGAGCGTAACCTCTCAATAGTGAATATCCCCCATTTTGATTTACTGCCGCGAAAAGCAAAGGTGGAGCCAAAGGTGTCCGCTGGCGATAATAAAATGGAGATGAGAACGTTTGTTCGCTATTGAGAGGCTGCGTGGTAAAAAAAATCTCTTCGCTATTGACAGATTCAATTATTGAGAGGATTGACTGTATACATATATATACGTATAATTATTTTAGTACGTCTCGTTGACAGGATAAATAAGAAAATAGAAAAGAAGGAAAGTTAGATCGAGGATGAATTATTCCATATAGAGAATATAACGATATTTGCAAAGCCCCCAGTGCAATTCCAGCTGATCGTATTGTGTGCGAATCGGACGTTGATGTTTGCACACGAAATTAAGGCAAACATATGTTTTCATTGTTTGCACTGAAACTTTTGCCAGAACTCAATAACCAGGGCCGTATCTCACCGCGAGAGCTCATCAGTTCGAGTATTAACGTAAATTGAATTCTGTACATCAAGCACCGCTGCGTGAGATTTGTCAGCGTCGCGACGCCTTGCGACCCTTTGAACAAGATCTTACAGGTCAGACTGGCGCCATAAGGCGCGATAGGATTTTGTGACGTATTTCCAAATCTACGTCGGGCTGTAGGGTAGCTTGGTTGACCAGTCGAACCCTTGTAGGGTTATAAATCCTGATTTGTGAAACAGGGACGCTGCTTGGAAACAGATGATGACGTCATCGGTACAAAAGTAGCACTGCATACGTATATGGGGGTTTATATGTATACAGGGATAGTCAAGACTGTTTTACCGTCCGAAGATAGCTTTGACATAGGAATTAATTAGAATCAAATGAACGGAGCTATATTCAGGTTGTATGTACAGTAGTCCCCTGAGTAATCTTCATATACATATATTTTAACGTGGCATTAAGAGCTGGGGGAGGCCTGCCTAAGAATAGCTAAAAAAATAAATAAACAGGATCTATCGGAAGAAACCGTTCGGTAGCACAGTGGTTAGTGTTCCTATGGAAAATAGTTTGACGGGTTGTTTTCTGTTGAAGTTTGAAAAAAAAAAGGGAAAAATTGTCACAAGATTAAAAAGAAAATGTCAAACGTGACATTGCTCGGATTAAGAATCAATTTTGGACCGAGTACCGAAATTTAGAGTCAATGCTTGACAATCGTAATATGTTAGACGTTAGTTGTATTTTTGAAAAATATTTTTGTATGTGTACCTCGAATAATTGTATGGGAGCAAAAATATATTTTTAAAAAAAGTGGTTCGTGTCCTGGCTAAGCTCCTTGTAGGCACTGGGTTCGATTCCTGGTCGGGAGAAATTATTTTTCCGAAACTCCAAACCCTGCCGCGCTTCATGGCAGAGTGAAGATATTTATTGCAACTGATGCGACACGGGAAACTCGTTATTACGTAATATATAAATAAATTAGTTTTCCCCTCGAAGCCGAAAAAAAATAACGTGGTCAGCTTGCGGTTACATGATCAATATGGTATCCTAATAACATTCAGGATATCCAGCCTACAATGAATGGATTTACGGCGGCGTTCCTAAAGGCGATGAATCTATGCTGACTGACGAGTCCCTAAAGAAAAACCAGTTCAAGGGTCGGTAATGATGGTAAACATTATGATTGATCATTAATCAAGTCTTTGTGTTAATGGACTTTGTTTATTAAACAGGGTCGCTTCATATACCTGGTGACATAACAGTTTTCAATCGCCCTCTAGGTGTTTATCCACGTACCAGAATGTTACACGATTTTGAACTTCTGAAGGATTTCGCCCGAACGAAGCCTTTCCGAAGACTTCACGGAGTCCCGAAGGTGAAAGGGTTCGTTTAATCATTTTTCAGACTACAAATTCAGGGGATGAAATCGAAAGGGTGAAATTGAAAAAAAATTAATGAAAGGAGCTGCGATCGTTCTCGTGGATAAAATTGACTTGTGTGACGAAAAAATAAGGGAACCAGAATCCAAGATGGCGATCAATAATTTACAGCCAATTACGTTAAAGCGTCGCTAGTCGTGCTTGTAAAATTGAAGGGAAGAAAGCATTATGCTCCGTTGTATCGAAAATGTACGCAGGTACAACAACATATGTTATCACGACTAATCATGCAGAACTAATCAGTTCAAATATATCGACAGCTGAACTTGCTACTTCAGTCAGGCTTTCATATAAAAATTAAATGGATGGGCCAACTGGCCGCTGCTTTTACCCTGTAACAGCAGTGTGTATTGTGTATACCTGTACTTGATTGAGACACATGGGATACACAAAAGTTTTATGTATGTATGTACATCGTGATTTCAGAAGCGATCGGTGTTTCTGATACAAAAATTCTGATAACCGTCGGATAGCGTTATCAGCGACAATTACGTTATCAGGATAGGTAACGAATGAGTACTATCTCCTGTGATCGATTCGCATCCCTTGTCCTTTTCACGTGTCTCGTAGATCTCTGTAAGGCAGCCCTTGTCCGAAAATTATAGTCACCACCGAGTAGAAATTTTCGTCGTTTTACAAAAATCCTTTGAAAGACTGTACTGACTAAATGAAATCGTTCAGAACGTAGTAATTTTTTTTCACGCCATTTTTTTCTGTCATTTAATTTCTCCTGGGAAATTTATCCTGACCTGAAAATATTATGAGTACGTTAAATGACCTTTTCGTCGTTGACTAATTTATTGTCGGACTTGGCAAGAGACTAATGTAAATTAGTAGGAATTTTGAGTAGTTATCGATCAGTAAATCTAAATCGTCAATTGACAATCAGCATCGTCGCAGGATTCGTGCGTTTTGGAAAACAACCAGGGAGTCCAATGCAACTACGACAGAAACTATTTTGAAATTTCGATCAACACTTTCCAATTGGTTGGTACGATTTTACAGAAATTGCTGCTCCCAACAGCCTTTTGTGGCTCGCTTAAAATTGGTTACCCAGAATGCAATAATCGGTCATTTTGACTACTATCTCATCTGCCTCGCTAGAATTTCAATCAATCCCAAAAACGTACTGTGGAATCTAACCCTTTCGCTGTTTCCTACATCTTTTTTTTCGGTAGAAATGAAAAAAGCTACAGAAATAGGCAGTCACGTATACAGGCATTCAAAAAACGAACCGAAACGTCGGTTCACGAGTTCGATGTATCTTTTTTTTGAGTTTTAAAATAATCCAAAAAACTACACGTTATAAGAAAATCACCTGTCGTTTGCCGAAAATCGAATTTTTCGAACTCAGAAAAATAGCCTATCGATCGTCTAAGACCGACTATACAAATATACGTGAAAGGGTGACAAGCTAAAATCTCGATCTTCAAAGAGGAAAAAAAATGGCCAGCAATTCTTTCACGTAAATAAATTCAAATTGGATGCGTAACGTATACAGAGAGACAGCATATAAAGATCGCGAATAAATAATTGAATCGCAGCCTCAGGGGTTGTTTTTCATCCCTCAAAAAATTCCTGCGTAACGGTAGAAAATTGAATTTTACCAAGAAACTGGTAAGAGGCGTTCAGCGTCTCGTTGATAAAATTCGTTCCTACGAATCTGTAATGTTGGAAGCCTGCTTTGTACTGACCCACATTTCTTCATATATTACACACTTTAAATGCACATATATATATATATATATATAAGCAAGGCGCTCGCGTTATCAGCCCTCGGCTACAATCGAGTCGATCATGAAATCTAGCTTAAAATTTTCCAAAAGAAAATAAAAATCTGTCCTTGCCAAAAAGAAATTCTTAAATCAGACTTACCACCCCATCCTGAATACCATGCCGCGACATTGGCCAATACTGTATACAGAACGAACTAGGTCGTTTCCATGAGAATTGCCAAAATCACAAGAAATCTCGCCCGCGTTGCGCAACTGTCGGCAAGTCACGTAAACCTAAATAAAAAGTGTTTTATGTAAATTGATTATCAATTTTTTTCTACTGCCACCGAGACGAGTCCGTATATCCGATTGAATTTCTTTTGACAGACTGTACGCGTAAATCAAAACCAATCGATAACTTAGACGCGAAACTCTTTACTCGAGAAGTTCACACGACCCGCGAAAATTAAATTGGCAGACGTGAAACGTCACCGGTCATACATTAAAAAAAATTAAACCCCATGGAAAGTATAAAAAAAAAATAAAAAAATATCGAAAACTATCGGCAACAAGAGGAACACAAGCAGATTTTTATAACGGCAGAACAAAGGACGCATGGCGTCGGCGTAACGGCTGGATCCTCGAGCAATGGAACTATAAAGCGTCGACGTCGCGGCGTCCTCCGCGTAACTCCTGACACGTGGCTGCAAGAGCAAGAAGGAAAATCGCCAATCCGAAACAGCTGCTGCCGGTCGAATAAGAAATAATCGACGGCAGCGTCCCACCCTATATAACCGACGCCAGTCCTAAGCGACACTCTAGGCCGACCACTTGTGAAGCGTCGCGACGACAAACGTGCGAGGAAGCTGCTGTTTCAGTTTTTCAAGCCGCCGTCGCATCGATAACCCCATAACGCCTCGTTGAATTTCCTCGCTCACTGTAATAGTGGAAGCATTTTTTTTTATTCCCGTGGTAAACTCTTACGAAAACATCTGCGTGCTGCCAAGTAGCTGTAAAACAGCATAGCGATAAGACGAGACGAGATCGTATGGACCAAAAGAATCTTGGTGTAAATTTGTTCCCATGAATCAAGCAAGCTCAGCGCAGAGACCTTGAGTCACGGTGTAATAAGCCAGATGAATAATAAAAAAATTGTTCATAAATCAACAAAAAATAGTCATCGCTCACAGGGCGAATCAATTTATTTTTTCTAGCACCCTGGAGTGCTAGCATATATACATGGTGATCCGAAAACAGTATGAAAAAAATTTTCAATATACTTTTTTTTTGCCTACTACTAACTGGTACCCTTATACCCTATGTAGGATAAAGTTTCTTTGGAAAATTCACCGCAAATTACTACTAAGCATACCGACTCTTGTTTGATGTACGTACAAGTAATACGGAGTAGTTCTATATTAAATGTACACATGGTACAGTACCGCAGGATAGTATAACGATATTAAGGGCTGTATCCTACCCTTACAGGTTGCCGTGAAACATTTAATATCTCGAGTGCCTACGTCTATGGGATAATATATATTTTATTTGTTTCAGGTAAGAGCACGTATAGCCAATAAATTAATGGGCTGGGGCGCCGAGAAGGTAACGGAACTATGAATTCACCTTAAGGGCGTAACAACCGAGACAACTGGAGGATTCGGTGCGCATGCGTACTGGGTCCTTGCGAGTGCACGTGTGAATGCGTGTTAAGGAAATGAAACGACGAAAGAATTATTGTGAGTTCGATAAATGAATTCGATGAAGAAAAAGAAAAATTATTATTATTTACGTTAAGCGATCGAGCGACGAAGAAAAGAAAGAAGAGAAGGTAGGAAACTGTTATGATTTAGTCAATATTACGCTTAAAACGTGATGATAGCAAAGTACGTACGTTATTGCATAGATAAGGAGTCTTGGGTATCGGATTGTATTTCCGTTGGGTTATCGTGACGTCGGTACGTCAGTGCGTAAAATTTTTGAAATTGGCGCCCGAACGGTTCGAAAGTGTATATAGAGCGATCTAAAAGGATAGCCTAACTCCTATGGAAAATTCCATTTGTATTTTATTAGTCACGTGTCACTCGACTGATTTTCTCGATAACCAATGCTCAATGGACATTTTAGTAATATCCGTTTCTAAGTATCCCAGGACAAAACAGCCTTTCAGGGTAATGCAAAGCGGATACTGATTTAAAGCTGCGGAAATACGTCAGAGCTAGCCAGTCGTGCCCGTAGAGCTCGACGCGGAGTTCAACGGAAGCGTGAGATTTCTTCTGGTCCACGTGTGAGCACAGGATTTTACGTAGCCTGTGTTTATTTTCGAACGCGACTCGCGTAAACGATCCGCTCGCTTCGGAGAGTCACAGCCAATTAAATTCAGCCTGGATGATCCTTATCGATGTCATCTTGAGTGCAGGGGGTCGCTTCGCACTCTCGAGATCGAACTCCATTCGATGTACGAGTTGGAAGCGAATAGTATCGGCGATCGAGGCGACGCCAACGGCAGGCGTAGGAAACTTTGAAACTCCATCGGCAAAAGGGTCACTTGTGGTTCAAATTACAGATCGGAGAATCTTTATAGGAATTTTGTTAGCTTTACGTTATCTCTTATCTGCCAACTTTGTAGGTTAGGTACGGATGCCCTTGTACCTAATGATAGATGAGGTTAGGTACGGATGTCCACCTAGAACATTCGGTCCCACTGTATTGGCCGGTATCTTTCCTTGAACCACGGTCCACTGTATCATTTCGTAGATGAGGTTGTCCGTCACGGGTCTTCTGGTCTTGTTAAATAAATTGACAGGGTCCCTGGTACATTATCAAGGGTTAGTTCCAAGGATAACGGGATATGAGAGCGTTTTAGTATCACATACAAGACCAGGGACATCTTAAGTAATTTGGAGCATGGTCCGTGGTACATTTTCCAAATGAAATTTCCTAACCTTTCTCAAATCCACTGAAACTCTATTTCGATTAACCCACCCGCTATATACGGATATGCCTCGCGGCTCGTAAGTATCGCTAGTAGGCTGTGTCTATACGACCCAAGCATATGCGTTTTTAGGGTCTTTGGCTTACGGAGTAAATCGGAAATCCAAGCTCAACCTAGGCGTCCCGAACAATGGAAATTGCTTCGAGCGTCGCGACGCTCAGCGTCGCTCCTAACCTAAAACTCAATCCTTAGACTTTTTTTCTATTCCGGCCTCCACCACGGGAACTGGGTCGTATCTCTTCCTTACTTCAGAAAGCTCTCTCCTTCCTCGTCGCTGGCGTCGGCGTCCCGACGCCTCAAGTGGGCTTCTCTTCTCATCGATCTATGTACAGCCTGACACTTGATTGCTCGTTCGCGATACTTTGCCACTTGCGCTTTCTTCGGGATGTCTTATATATATGTACCTAGTCTGCATATTCGTATCCAGTCATCCGCCCCTGCTGGGTAATTCAGGGAGCGTCTCTCTCATCATCTAAAAGCGTCCATTTTCCTCTCTCTCTCCCGCACTCTTCAGTGCGAACTTTGAATGAACTTTTCGTGGGAAATATGAGAGAAGACAAAGTTGCGCCCTATCGTGACTCGGGAATTATCGATGATTAGGCCTGTCACTTCAAAAGATAGGTCATGACCCCTAGGATTGGACATCGATTGAAACAACCCTCCTCATTGGGAATAATAATTTGACACGGTTCGGACACCCCTGAGTAATTAAAAAAATTGCGGGCACGATGGTCAGGTGGTACGGACCTGGCGCCCATGTGCCTCAGTGGCTAATGAAAACGGTGGATGGAGAAGAAGAGGGTGAAATTAAAAAAGGGGAAAAAATAATAACTGGAACAGCGAAATTGGTAACTGGGACGGATACGCGAGACATTCTGTTCAGAGGATGAGACGTGAGAAAGAAATTCAGCGTTGCGTTGCACGACGATTAAATTAAGAGAATAAAAATTAGTGTTATGAAATTTTTCAAAAAAGTTTCTTTCTGCACCACTTTAACTATTTTTCCTAGCATCATCTGCTTTCCAGAAAACCCGCACGACTGCCCTATATCCGTTAGCTCGTTTTTCGGCTTTGTTCCCTTTTTTGACAGCCATTCTTTGATCGCTTTATCTCTTTTCTCGTTCTTATTCTTTTGTGTCTCTTCTCTTTCTTTTCCCTTTTCTCTCGATATCTCTATCTTTCTCTCTATATCTTCACGAAAGACAAATTGAAACTGTGATCTATGTACCTGCGAGATACGTAGCGACCGTTGGCCCCCTGTTGGCGGCAACCCGCACCTAATGTCGCACAAGATGAGAATCGATTCATGGGAAAATTTCGGAAAAGGTTTGAGCTTCCATTCTGGGAATTAGTGGGACGCAAGAGAGGCGAAAAAAGGTCCCAACGAACTTTCCTCTCTTCTTAAAGTTTTCTATTCATTGCTCGTGAAAGAAGTTGCGATCCCTTTTAACGTCTAACGGCGACATTTTCATTACGGAAGTTCACCCGGGATCAGTTCGGGCGTCCGTTAATCGTTAATTGTACTATTCGGAATTACATGTACGTAAATATTAGCTGTGACGTCATTGCCGTATCTTATTTTCTATATCGAGCGGAGGATCGATTCTCGAGATGCTGCGGAACGGCGGGAATAATTACGAAATAAATTAATTAAAAAAAAACTCATTATCGTCGTGTCGATGTTTACGTCTACGTTACTCGTGATGTTGAGTATTTCCAAATAATTAATTATTACGATGACTTTTCGGTGTTCGATGTCGATTAAAGAAACATGTAAATGAGATGTTTGTCCTCCACTCCAAAAAAATTTCTCCTCAGCCTCTACCAAAAAAAAAAACAAAGATATATATAAAAATACGTAAATGTAATATATAACGAAAACTGTAAATATAGGATTTAAGTATAATATTTAAAGAAAAAAAAAAGGAGAAATATAAACCGAGAACCGTAAGACATGCGCCATTGTAATTTATTGTAAAGGAGAAAAAATTCTTTTAGATAGGATATGTCGAATCGATTAAGTGTAATATTTAGATTAATTAATTAATTAATTAATTAGCGACTAAGAGTGCGTGAGTGTGAGTGTATTATGTATAAGGTAATTAAAAAGTAAAAAAAGAACCGGAACTCGAGTAACCGGAAATCGATGTGTCCCATTGAAATGACAGAACGATTGCACCGGTACCGGATGTCCGTACTTTAGCGCGGCAAATACGAAAAATTAATATGTTTTAAGGAAAAATTTCGAATCCCCGTATTACGGCATATGAGCCCCTGTCTTTTACGCTGATTCGATTTCGAAAGTCATGTTTCTTTGGAAAAAAAAAATTCGTGTCTTAACTGTTTTTTTTTGACAATGAATTTTTTCCCTTGTTACACATTATTTCTTAAGGTCCACGTCTTATTATAACTCACGGTAAAATCCGTGTCAACTGTACTATATGGTATACAGTAAAGATATTATATCATGAACCGAAAATAGAACTGTTCAAATTTTTTCTTTTGATAACGAAAATCCCCCCACCACCTAACCTGATTCATATCGGAAACACAATCTGAAGGAGTGACGTCATACAGTTCCGAATACGTGTCTCAGTATATCTATGACTCGTATGGGCTGTACAAGAAGATATCGCCGTTTAAGGAAAAACACCTGTTTGGTTGCCGTGAAGGAAGAAAGAAAAAAATTCTGAAGTCAGAAACTCAATGTCCCGGAAGATGCAGGAAGAAAGTTCAGTTCAGGAGTCAGAGTGAAAAACATATCGAATTCCCTAGCGAGAGCTACGTGGACGTCCGTTCGTGTTACTTCGGAATCGTTCGGGTCCCGTCGTAACTCTAATGCCTCGTGGGCAACGTTAAATTAAATGGACTTTATAGTTTACGACTGTCACCGGACCTCGTAAATGGTAATATTTGAGAATCCGGTCAACTGTCGGACGTCGGAATTGTCGCCTCGATGAAAACAGGACACGAAATTGAAATGAACGTAAAGAAGATATACGAGAGGAAGGAAATGACCCAAGTGGAGTTTACCGAGTTTTCGATGATTCAATATTCACTTATAGGTTAGGCATACGTTATTGCATTAACAAAAATTGCTTTTAAAATTAAAACAGCTTTTATCCGTCATATTCGATAAACATCAATACGTATCAGCCTGAAATATTCGGTTGGTCCTACTTGCCAGTGCAGGATCGTCGGGATCCTAGTTACTTTTTTTTTTCTTAGGTTACTCCCTATGGATTTCTTGGTTCTACGTGTGCCGAAGAAATTTTTATTACGAATTAAAGTTATTAAATTTTTCCTAACTTCATTCTATATCGACGTTTAGTTATGAGAATTTCACAGCTCGTTTCATGGCGACAGGGTAATTTATTCAACGCGCATGAGTATCCGCCATTATGATTAAGGATTCGTGACGTCACTCACCCGAACCCTAAAAATGCATAAACGGTACTTTTGTGTTATAATTTTTCTTAAGAATGTCCCATTCTTATACTGCCACGAAGTAAAGGCTTTTACCCTAAACACGTTCTTTTCAAATTATGCTTCGTCCACACTTTCATGCGGCGACGCGCGTGCTAAGGTCGAATCTTGAAGACAGCGATTATTCACTAGTGACTCGCGCTCATCATCATAAAATCATCACAGCCATGACGGTAATTCATTTTTCAAAATCTAAAATTCGCGTATCCCGCAGTTCGAAGCCGGTGCTGTTTATTTATTTTTTTAATGGTGCCAGACTGCGCAGCCAGTAAGTTACATAAACTAGCAGTTAGTTAACGTTATATCAGAGACTAAGATCAAAGATCTCGTTAGTAGAAAACTCGACGAGCATAATATATACATATATATCGCACCGTAACTACTTTGAGGATAAAAATGAGCTGAAAAAACCGTCATTGGCGACTACGAAAAACACCAAAGGCCAAAATGTCTTTTGCAAAAGTTTTTGCAATTTTATTATATTTAGAGAATTTTGAATAAAGCGCTATCCGGCTTACCCTATGTTACTCAAAATAACAATGGCCTGAACCCACCTCAGTCCCTCAAAGTGACAGGTATAAAGACCCTCGGTACGAAACGCTCGGTCATGTCTCGCCGATCGAGAAGCGATTCATCTTCAGGATTAAGTTCCGAAGCTAATGCTTTCTGTTTTTCTTTTCGTTACTTTGATTTTCAATTATTCATTTTTTCTCAAAACGTCGCTCCTGTTTCGTTCATGGGAAATACTCGTCCAACCTGGTATTTAGATTTTTGAAACCGTCTGGTTTTCCCACGAATTTTTTTTTTTCACCAACCCAGCTCCTCTTCCTATATAAACTAGGTCGCGGCTAGCTACGGAGACTTCGAGTCTGTTCTAAAATGCGACGTGCGTGACGCGGCTGCCCAGGGGAAAAATCTCACACGGATCTGCCATTATACATGGTGGACCTGGGGAGTCGTAAGAATACATTGGTCTATATATATATACGTATATATATATATATCCCGATCCATTACAGTGACAAAAAATTCAGCTGGGGTTGCCCAAAATGATAAAATTCGGTTGGGGTTGCCTAAAATTAAAAAAGTCTAAAAATTTTTTAATACAACTAATGGAAAATTAATTTTTTTTTTCTAAAAAAGTTACCATACCGAGGATGCATCGTACGTCGTGCAATCTTGTAGAGATTGGAGTAATTGGATTGTAAAATGACGAAACACGCTGTTGCACCGAATACAACTTAATATGCATTACATTAATTAGTCGTAAAGGGACGACGAAGGTATGATACTTGGCTCAGAGAAGCTTTGCGTAACATCCACGTACTAATTACCTTTCCAAGAGTCGCACACTGGTGCCAGTAATTTTAGTAGTCGAGATACTCGTCTGTGAATTAATTAAGGAAGACGCGCGAAATTCTCGGAGACAAAGCTTAGGCTGAGTTCACAATATTTTACTAGTCCTCTGATAAAAAAAAACAGGTCTCCATCATATTTTCGTCGCTTTATTCGTACCGTGATTGGCTTCTGCTAAGATGCAGTTGGAAAAGGTAATCCAGCTGGTTCAAAAAAAAATATTGGCGTTCGTAAACAATGAAAAATTTTGAAAAAAATCTCACTAAATACAATGCTGGACCACCGATTAAAAAAAAATATTTTTTTATTCTCAACATCCAAATTGACTAATATTGTTATCGTAGAATTGAAAGAAAATATACCAGCTTAACGTCAGCAACTCATCCCTCGAGTCTCAGGGCGTATCGCAGCATTTGAACTAGCCCTAAAATGCAAATAGGATCAGATAAGACGGCCTCGAGTACCGAATTTGTGGAGGGATGATAAGGTAAAAAAAGGAAAATTCTCTGTAGCAGCATCGTTAGTTCGGTCAGTCGTTTACTACGCGCATTGATATATAAATCGGCAATTGGAGAATGGATAGTTGTCACCGAAGAAGAATCGCGAAATAAAATTCCAATAAATTTTCTTCTCTCCCTCGAAATGGAAAACCGGTAGAATTCTTTACACGGCGCGTCGTATACGAACGTAACTATAATACATAATTCAGGGTGCCTTGTTACGGCAGCCAATAAAATAGCTTATATATTCAATGGTATTTCAAGAAAAAGAATTTATCTGCCCCTCTATCCATCTTATGGCTTTTCTAGCCCACTCTGTTGACGTTTCAGAAAATCCCTATGCTGCTCGACAACCGCAAGTAAATGAAGCGAGTCTAAATGGTTTGTAAAATTGCCGCAAGCCCTAAAGGCTGGTTTCCACAACCCTTCGTCGGTAAGATTCTCCAAATACCCGAACCCACCCCTATTTCAGAACGGGATAACCAAAGAGAGCCTGGCAGAACGCTTAATGATTATTACTAATTGTAGAATTAATTACAAATAACGATCGATCCGATCGGCTATGAGATATTATAGCCAATATATATTATAACGGGTTCCGTGAACCCTAGATAAATTTCAACCCTTAAGGCCATTCAGATTCAACCCAGTACTGATAACGCCCAACGGTATATCCTGCAGCAACTGTCAAAAACCTAAATATGCCTCTCGCAAATATCGTATGGCTGCGTGACGTAATTGGGGAACTAAATAGGCTGACTGGCTGAGTAACCGAATCCCTGTATACATATTCAATTCAAGCTATTATTCCTAAGGGCTGATATACAATATATATTCAACCCAGTACCGATAACACTATCAGTGCCACCCAAAAGCATATCCTGCAGCAACTTTCAAAAATCTAAAAAAGCCTTTCGAAAATATCGTATGGCTGCGTGACGTAATTGGGGGACTAAATAGGCTGACTGGCTGAGTAACCGAATCAATCCCTGTATACATATTCAATTCAAGCTATTATTCCTAAGGGCTGATATATATATCCATATATATATATATATATATATTCAATCGAATACCGATAACACTATCAATGCCACCCAAAGGCATATCCTGCAGCAACTGTCAAAAACCTAAAAAAAGCCTTTCGCAAATATCGTATGGCTGCGTGACGTAATTGGGGGACTAAATAGGCTGACTGACTGAGTTACCGAATCCCCGTATACATATTCAATTCAAGCTGTTACTCCTAAGGGCTGATATACATGTATGGAGAACCTGCCGGAGGCCCGTTTAATATTAATGGTACAACATACGCAGGGTAGACCTGTACATAAGTTTCCATGAGAGCGACGACAATAGCAAATATTTGCCAAAACATTTAGCCTTTATAACTATACCCCGTTTCATAGAAACGCGTGGAAAATTTTTGAAATTTCACATTATTATTTCCCACCCCTTCTGCCACAGGTTGCCAATCTGAAACACGAGCGGACACTATCAAGGATTAGCAAGGTCAGGGGTTCAGAGGCGTCCAATGAAAACGCGACTGTTGGACTATGGGAAAGCGAAGTAAAAATCCAAAGGGTGGGCTGGAAGTATAGGGCAGTATAAGAATTTATGATAAGGCTACTGGTAAAGTACTCTTCCCAAATCGATTCGTGGATGCTGGGTACATTTAACAATGAACCCTGATCAATGGACCTGTCCCTTATGTGACGGATGAAAAATGAGGAGACCGTAATGACGTAATAAAGTAGTTAGGGTGATGAACGAAAAGTTCTGACGGCTATCGAAAAACCGTAGCCAAGTTTAATAAACTCCACAAATTGGCGATTCCACGTGAAAGGAAAAGATACTTTCGTTTCTGGTCTTTTTCTTCCTGTACTTTTTATCGAGTATCTTATACGTGTACTATATATATATAATCTATCTAAGCGTCTGTTTGTCGTCGCTTCGTATTTCTACGACCTACCTACGTACGTCTAATAAATCGCGACGTCAATCGATCTCGACGCGTATGAAAGCCAGCCTTAAGCTCACATAGAATTTAATATTAAAAAAGCTACATTCATATATACATACAGAATGGAGTTAATTAAGTCTGAATGGAAAACGTGGGGAAAATTCGATGAATTTGAGAACCCTCAATAATGTCGGATCTACGCGGAGAAATCGTAGGAAGCATTAATGATATATCGACGGGACAAATAATTTTACTATCAATAATAAATAGGTGCACTGTATAGGTATTGATAACGTGAATAACCATAGTCTGAAATATATCGAGGAAAATGCCAATTAATACCGACGCCTCTACGAACGAAAAGACTCGATCGATTATTGGCTGGGTAACGGATACCTGAGTAAATTTTCTATTAAGCCCGAGCACATACAGTTAAACAATGTCCACCGATATTATTATCTGTTAAACGAGCAAATCTGCTTTGATAATCGGATTCGTCGATATCATCGGCTGATAATGTTAATTACGATGATGCTTCTGTAATGGGGGTTTAGTTGACATATGTTTTCCTAAAAGCCTATTCAATTATTTTATACGTCAGGATATTTGGCGGCGTACAAAGTAGATATGTAATTTCATGGTCAGACTATAGTAAAGCTTTTTAGCATAGCTTATGTCAAAGCGACGTTTTGAAGGACATGAAAAAAAGTTTAATTAAAAAGCAACGTTCATAATTTCTGTTAGTCATAGGGAAAAAATAATTACGATTGATCATCCTACTGTAGCTAACATGTGAACGTCACTTTAGACCCTCTTAAACATTTACCGGAACCGGAACTCCCCGATGAGACTTTGCTCGGGCAGGATAGCTAGTGTTACATGGGATACCAGGCAAATGCAAAGTTATGACGTGAAATTCGAATCCCGGTGTGAACCGCCCTTAATGTATATTAACGTTCAAGAAGTTATGCTGTAAATACAGCCCGGTTCCATAATGGATATCGAATAGTACATTAAACAAGTGTATTAGATGGGGTGAGACTTGCGTGACCACGTGGGTTAAATTTGTAGGGATGTAGAAATTTTTTATTTATTTTGTTATAGTACAATATATATACGCCATATTGATCTTTGCAATACAAAAGTTCACAAAGTTTAACGTGCACTGCTTGGGTAATAATATTATCGCGCACTCGAGCAGTTACGTAACTAAAGCTGAAAGAAAATGTTCTAGAAGCTTCCGGAAAGTATGTTTACACGGGAAACATCGCGTGGCGCCATCTGCCGTGAACCGGTCGAACCTCAACGTACATTAACCAGGAGAAAATATCGTACACGATTCTCTACCTCGAAGTCGTAATAACGAATGAAAAATCGCGAGGAAACTGTATCACGAAACTTTACAACTCGTCCGTCGCTTCGAGTCGATGCATACAAACTCGCCTTTCGTCGCCAGAAGCGACAAAGTTGCAGAGTCGCTAGATATAAACTGAAATAAAATCTCTCATTAAAAAAATATTACAGCTCGCGTTTCTCTCCGGGGATTCCCCGCTGTACGCTCTTTGCGACGGAATGTCAATTATGCGAACGAAGGAGAAGAGAAAATAGAAGGAAAGAAAGAAATGACGTCATTGCGCCATAACCTAGCGAGCGACTGTTATAAGTGCCTTTCGTCGGACTCGGGCCGAAAAAAAAAGAATTTCCAAAAAATAAAAACTGATGAAATTTACCATGAAAAAGATGTTTTTTATCAACAAAAAAAACTTCATTTTTTTTTCGAAATCAAATTTACCCAGCTTCTTAATCTATGAACAACATCAACGTCACACGTTGTTCGGCTTGTACACACGTCGTGCGTCGCGACGTCGATTGATCGTGTAAATATCAGCTCGAATTTTTTCTCAAATTTCTTTTTCTTCTTCCTATTTACTTTTCAAGCACTTCAACCCCCCTTATCCGTAACTCGCGTCGCCTACTTTAGTAATCGTCTATCCTTTCTCCTCCTCCTCCTTCACTCACGATCGCCTACGCTCTCCCTCGAACGTCTTATCCGCTATCGATTGCCTACGAAAGCGGAAAATACGCGGCGGGACGAGCAACCGACGTGGAAAACGCGGAACTCGAGTGGCACCTTTAATCGGCCTTAACTGGTAAACAAGTCGAGACTCTATATATACACACATATATAGATCCTATATATCCTATATATACACACGATTAAATTCCATAGTACATGGTATATACGTGTTTTAACTACCAAAAGCACTAAACCCACGTAGACGGCAACATATACTATACACATACATATAGTATATCCCTATCTAACTCATCGTTCTAGTAATTGAACCAGGTGCCACTCAGAAAGCATGTAGAAGGATCCTTATCTGAAAGGGAAAAAAAAAAAAGCAATTTCGTCTCTGAGGACCTAAACGAAATTCCCCCCACTACCCCCCCTACTCATTAAGGCCACATATCGGAAATTCGTAAGGATATTCGTAAAATAAATATTTAAAGAGTAACAGTAATTTTATGTGCTTCCCTCGCATTCACATTTTTCATCTTAATATTTTTTTTCGATTTCTTTTTTCTCTTCCGTACAATGATAACCTATTGGCCTCGCTGTATCATTGAACTGTGTTCCTTAAACGTTGCTACACCCGATAAATTCAGTGACCCTCGTGTTACCCAAACTTATGGCTCCACCTTCTGGAACCCATAGTCCTATTATACTGTAGTTCAACTTTCCCATAGGCCTACGTGTGGTGACGTCACACGGAAAGGGAATGTGACGTCGTAAGGATTCAGACGAGAATACGTATTTAGGTCAGAGACTAATCTGTGGTCAGAGATAGAACGCAAGGAGGCTGGGTAGACAGTGGGTGGAGTGTGGCGATTTGCCAGATACATGTATGTACACATATGTTTGTATACTTTTGTATATGTCAATTATACATGTGTGTGTATTTATATATGTGTTACGGGTGGACGTATCTGCAAGGACTGTGTATTATGGACGTATTTATTGCGGCCTGTAACGGGACGCTGGGATTATTGATCTTTGCGAGATTAACTGGACCTTTATCAAGAAATATTAACGGTTTGACGTTTTGAGAAAAAAATAGAACTAGAAAAAAATGTCAGAGTTAAGAAGGAAAAAAAATGGTATTTCCACTTGTGAATGTATTTGGAAATTATATTGTGTTCTTTGGATTTATTTATGAGGGGTCGCTGACGCCATTTTGGATTCTCTTATCCGGCACTCTCAGTATCGAGATGAAAGCATCTCTAGATATGAGAATGATGATTTTTTATTTACGTTGAATTTTTTTATCCGATATACACGTGCCGATATTAATTCTCCTTCCTTTAAGCTATTTCGATCCTCTTATGGCTGGACCAAAAGAGAACTGAAGGAATGAGATGAAAATATTTAGCATTGTTGATTTTGATGCGAAGGAGGGGGAGGGGACAGGTGGAGAATTCTCTTTGAAGTTTTAGGATTTCATGTTTTTTTTTTTATCCTTCTTCTGAGACTTCCTTTCTTTCTACTACTCTCTCTTTCTCTCTCTGTCTCTCTCTCTATCTCTTCTTTGGCTCGATTTGTAATATAAACGAAAATCCGTGAAAAACGGACAGTCCATGGAATTTCCCTAAATGTAAAGAAATCGGACGAACCAAAATCCAGTGGAATTTTTTTTTCATTTTTGGGTATCTCGAAATCTCCATTGAAGCTTACAAAATTTCAAGCACTCTGCAGCCGGCATAAATCTCACAGTCAGTTTTCCAAAAAACTGAAAAAAAAGACGAGATCTTCAGGTTCCCTAGTTTCCACGGCACGAGGACACGCTGCGTTTTCGATCGGGCGACGAGGAAATGACAGAATTGAGAACGTGACTTTAGCCTGCTGAGTTTTGAGATTCAAAACCGCCGTTGTCTGGCAGTCGCGATTCTTATGAAAAGCAATTTTGTTCGAGGGAAATGAAAAGAATATCAGTGTCTGGTGACACGCGAGACGTATTACTGAATCGGAAACGAGTGTGTGAGCTACTTTTTGAATTTTCTTTTGAAACTTCAGATATACCAAAAAACGGAGCTGACGTGTCTTCGCTCTCGCGAAGACTCGGGCTTTGGGCCTCGCTAAATTGGGAATATTTTTCTTCCAAGAAAATCCAACTTTTTATCTCTTCGCTTTTGCGTACCGTTACGTTTTTTGGTAATACGTTTTTTTTTTTCAAAATTTTTCACATGTTATTCCCCGGCGATAAATACAGGCACCCCTTGAGCATCAAGTAAGGCTTATCGAATTCGGAAAATTTTTTATGGACTGTATATATTTGTATATATATAGAGTAACAATTGTTTTGTCTTTTTCAATATTTTCAGCAAGTTCCATTAGCCTTTTACATGGTCTCAGCTGTATTCAATTCCGAAGTGTGAAACAGCCCGGGCAAGCCTATTTCCGTGTTTCTGAAATAATAAGCAAAAAGTTAAAATATTCTTCGCTCCACTTCGGTAACACGGTAATGGCGGCGACTTCTACAGTCCGAAAGAAGATTCCTAAATAGCGCGAAGGTGTTTATTGATACGGAAACACCGTTACATGCTCGTATGTATTTTGAAACATAAATGGCAGTCATTCGTTTAATCTAATTAACCACCCGTGTGTTTATAAAGAAACAAATTAAATTTCACATCGTCCCTCATTATATCGTAACTTGGATGTCTCACTAAAAAATAATTAACCCTGGAACGATAGACTTCCGCATCCATTCACCAAATGCAAACTGGATATTTTCTCTGGGACACCCAGTATATCGTTCCGAGATTGATCAAAGTCTAATGACGAATTTTCGAGTTTATTATTCAGCTTCTCTATCTAAACATGCGTAACCCTACGACAAATTTCTCAAAAATAAAAAACTACTCGAACGAACGCCTTTGACAGGTGTCAAGGAGTTTGACATAAATTTGGAAAAAATTTTTGACAACCGCAATATTTCACAAAGTGGCAGTCGAACAAGAATAAAAATAGCGAATGAAGCAAGAGTAAAATTTCGAAACAAAAAAAAATAATACCAAAGACGACAAATTATGCCAAATTTTTTTTACCCAGATAACAATTAAACAGATTAATACAAAAATGGCTTTAAAAAATCTAATCCATTTCATTTTTCCTGGAAACAGTCGCCATCCTTCGTAAATCCGTTTGTTTTTTAATCGCCCATCCTCCACGAGACAACCCGAGCAAATATTTTGATAACAGCCATGCAATTTTATGCTTCGGCGTCAGGACGCGGAGTCGCGAAATCGAGTGGGAATAATAAACCGGAAGTTACTGGCATTATACTTTCGAATAAATTATAGGATTATTACCAAAGAATAGAAAATTTTAATCGTAACACGAATCGATCGATAATTATTAATTCACTGTCCCAGATAGACTTCCGGTGTCTATAAAATTTTCTATAAAATCCTCGTGTCGCTCAACTGCGCTTAACCATCGAACAATTCTTACCAAGGAGACGCGCACGGTCTTGACGAGAGATCCCTTTAGTGCTTTTTTATTATCACACTCTGACCTTTGACCCCAATGCGATATATACCTTTCGCCATAAGCACCCCCATGAGATCCCATACGAAATCCTTGTAAAATAATACAAAATAATATATGCTAAAGTACGTATAGTAAATAAAACAAAAAAAAGAATCCATCGCTTTAGCAATGATTATTCACAGACTCTCGATAAGCCTCAAAAATGAAATGAGATAAGATATCAATTTCAATGGGAATTAAAAGTGCTTTTTAAGTTACCTAATTTATTCAGGATCTTAAAAAGCTCATATCCGGTCATTCCATTTATTCCCTTATAAGTCAATTCTACGAGGGCAAGGGGGAGGGTGGGAGAGAGAGGGGGGGTGGCTGCTACGATTCAAAGATCTCTTAAACTATGCAATTAGCTGCCTCGACTTACGTTTGACCTTTTCCATCTTATCTTCGTCTTTCGCTCTTATCACAAAATCCAACTTTCGTCTTCATCGTTGTTTACCTGGTATAAGGCTTTTTTTTTTAATAATAAGTGATAAGAAGTGACCGCTCAACTAAAATGTCTGTCTCTAAGATTCCGCTGAGCAATCAATTTTATCGTCCACCGAAGACATCAAAGCTTCTTCCGGTTCTTTAACCAGTACTTGTCAGCAGCAGAGATACGATGAGAAAGCGAAATCTTTTGTGTAGTATAAAAATCTCTGTGCGATAATGTACTGGGATTTGGCACAGTGAATAAAGATTTTGTGGTCAGCCAATGTTAATTGAAAGTAATGAAATATATTAGCGATGTATTTTTGTCGATGATAAAGATGACATATCGTTATCTTTTGATAGAAAGATACACTTTATGACTGGAACTTCATTTTTATTCGCTTCCGTTTTTTTTTCTCGTATGGAAATTACCTATGGAGTTTTACAAATTATGTATGAGCGTTATACGTATCGGCTGATCAGCCACTGGATGTATCCACTGAATTTCTTATACGATGTATATTCGTATATCAGACCCTACCGGAGAATCGTGAAATAATTTTCCAAGACACCATAGTCAAATGGGATACCGAGAATAAATTCACGCGGGAAATTTGAATACGATTATCGTAAATTTCGAACTGCAAAAAACCGAAAGAGAGTAAAATTTCTTTGCTCGATCTTGATCATTTTTTTAAATTCCTTAATCGATCTTAAATCATTATTCGACGTGCCAAGGCGTCCTTGAAATTATTATCGTACGCCACGTAGTTATCGCATTGGTTATCCTACGTCATACAGGACAAAAAAGAGTTTACCCTCCTTTAGAACGTGACTCGAGCAAACAGACTTAGACGGTAAAGGAATCTGAAGTTTTCTACAAAATTTATTTGGCCTTTTCTTGTGCGAACAAAACGTCCTGCCCGGGCAGCAAACTCTTTGTCTGACCAGACACTGGGCTCCTCTACTATCTCCGAGTGATTCGAAAATCCGCAGGTTTTTATAGTACTAGACGTATAAATACGAATTCACGTTTTAGGAGAAAAAAAATTCATACAAATTTTCTATTGTTCACATATCTTTACGGAGCCCCTAGAGTCCATGAGAATAATTTTAAATTTTAATGGTACTTATTTTGAAATTATTCACAGCCTGTAAACTTGATTTGAAATTACATACCTTCTTTTTCTAATCAATTTTTTTTCACTGTCCATATTTTACATGGCGGATCCTGCCGTACGTTATCGGGACCAACGGATTCCTCAGGCTGGGATCGAGACTTGATTCTAGGCTCGTTCAGTTGGTAGAAGACTGATATCATATTTGCCTTACGTTTTATGTATGAAATAATAACGTCTGTTGTATAAAATGAAAAGAAAAACAAAGGGACAGACGTAAATAACAAATGGATGGGATGGGCTTCCACGTATTACGAGAGAAAAGCTCGTATCGGTAGACGTCCTTAGGTTGAGGTAGAAAAGTATATAAATTTCAAAAGAAATTCCGCAGCGAGGTATCGTCGAAGTTTTGTCGATTCTTGGAAAATCGTAAAGAATGTTAGCTTCGAGGGATGTTCTTGGATTTTTATGATTTTCTGTTTTCTCGAGTTCGTCTCTTGTAATTTTCCAGACACTCTTAAGTATTTTTCTAGTGACGCTACGCAACTCAGGAAAACGTATACAGGGGTAATTTTAATTGATAATTATATTAGATCTCGAATATACTGGTTAAGGGTGGTTTTTTTCTTTCTCAAGTAGGTACGACACTCCCGATAAATTAATTGGTAAGCTTCGAGATAATTTTCCATAATTTTCATTTCTCAAGGTAAAAGGTATTTATTCGTCGCGACACATTTTTTTATTATTTGCAAAATTTTATCACACAAAAAATACACGATGAACCGTTCGACGATTATTAGAATCGAGAAAGAAAGTTTTTTGAGAATAATCATTAACGAGAGAATAAATGTCAAAGGGAAAGAATACTTCGGACATTGGAACAGTATCTAGTACGTGATTAAGGATACATGCTTGTAATTAGTAACTTCGTTCTAATTGGACTTGGAAAAAAAATAGAATCCAGAAACAGTTTCTTCTTCACAATGAATTTTGAGAACTTTCTAAACTTTTCGAAATCCCTGTGTAACTTACGACTAACCAAACTCATTAATCCAAATTGGATTACCTGTCTCTCTCTGAATTTTTCTCACGTTATAATACGACTGGCTTAATTACCCGTTTCTCAGTTGGCTAATTACAAGAATCCTCATAAGAATTCGTAATCCCTAAGCTTCGGCAAAGAATCTCACGGGAGTCCGAGGATTCCCGTTAATTCTCTGAAATAAATATTTGTCATAAATAGATATTGCCAAGATTGCACGATCTCCGAAGAGAAACGCTGTAGCTTATTCAGCGAAAATACATTTCATTACCTTTCCGTAGTCGCTTCTGCTAAAATATTTGTACGATAAAGAAGAGAAGAAAAAAAATAGAAAAAGTTGGGCAGTCGACGTAGGAGGAAAACGCAGTCGAATAAAAGGACGTCTAAAAATAAAGAAACTTGGAAGAATCAATCCCTAAGAGATCGGGAAGGTAGGGTATAGGAGATCCCTGTGTGTACCTATGAGGAAAGCTTCCTTGGGGCGTGTGTAGCCAAAGAAAGAAAAAAGAAAGCAAGCGTGTAGCCAAAGAAAGAAAAAAGAAAGCAAGCGTGTAGCCAAAGAAAAAAAAAATAAAGCAAACTTGCCGCTGGAACTTTCTTTCTAAATATTTATCGTAGGTTGTACAGCAGGTAGTTTGGTGTAACGGAACTTCCGGCAGGGGGCAGTTAAGTCCTGAAACCGATGGGACCCTGGATAGAATCCGTTTCCTGGAGTTCGTAGAAGTTAAATAGAACTTTGTGTTGATCGCCGAGATTATAAGTGAAAATAGAACAAAATGACAAGGCGGATAATTAATTTCAGTAACGAATCAGTCGAGAAATTAATTTGCGAAATTCATTTTGGGCGCCACAGTGTTTTCGCGATTCCTTCCTTTGCGTGGAAGCGTTTATGAATATGTATATATAAATGAGAACTAACCTCACATTGCTTTTCGTTGACCGAGCACCGCGAAAGTTCATTACTACGAATTCCGGGAAAATTGCAATTATCGTTTTAATGAGATTTCTTAAAGCCATCGGTCGTCCGGATAAGATTCGCGCGCGAAGAGTCCCGGAAAGGAGTAAACGAAGATTCCAGGAAAATTAATGAAAATCATGAAATCACTCCATACCGCTATGGTATTTAGAGGCACTGTACGATTAACATAGAAATTTTCTTCGCTACCAGACGCTGGCATTTCTCCTCGGAGAAAGTTTCAGGGAAAATGCGAAATAATCACGACCCGGAGGTCACGGGATTAAGTCCCATTTGCATGAAAACTACCTCGGGAGTTTTAGATCTGCATCAACTTAAAAAAAAAAAAATTAAAATGTACAATAACTCATCCTTCTTCATATTCAAGTAGCGTCTCGTAATCTTTTACTCGGCCGTTTTCCTTGGCAATTTTCAAATTAATTGTCCACGTAGATATACCTGTCGGATAAATATTATCTTGATTTAATTATCGTTCATTTAAATTCATACGTGCATAAAGTATTTTTCGTAATGATAATAACTCACATGAAAAATTATTTCCAAAAAGTACAAAATTTTTTTAATCCAGCTCAAAAGATTCCCAGCATCCATTGCAGCTGCCACTCGACGGAGACGTCTCCAGGACCGGCAGAAGCCCGGGTGAGATACCGGCGCCCCGCTGGAGATGGGCAAAGGGCTGTAGAACGGGCGGAGATAGTTTTGATACGGTTAAGGGCAGGAGAGGAACCTCCTGCACGAGTTAAGGATGTGGTGCCCAGCTGTCGCCCGATGACCTGGGGAAGCGGCCCTGGAGTATCTCTAAATGTTACGTACCGATTCGCTAAGGAACGCTCTCGATTTGGCTTAAAGGGACGACTCGAGGGAAAGGGAAGAATGATCGGCTATAAGGATTTCGACCAATCGGATGATCAGAATGATTAGTTCTCCAATTTGGCTATTGTCAAATCAGTCTGTCTCGGGGCACCGACCGAGGTGTCACGAACTGCCTCGCGCTCCCGTGTGCTATCTGTTGATAGTTTTTTTGCCGTGTTTTGGTACAGTATACCAAGCTCTCGCACGTGTACTTCTCGTGTTGCTCTCGCGACATCCTAATAATTCCGTGGATTTTCTGTGAGTGTTCCGGAAGTGCAGTGCTGTGCCCACCTGAGTGTCTCCAGGATGCAGTTCTCGGCTTTCACGGATCAGCTGCACCAGCTCGGCACGGTACGATGTTTCGGTACGGCCTAGCCAGTTCTCGATTCGGATAGTTCTCGCGTTGTTCTCGTGCTATCCAGGAATTCTATGAATTCCTGTGAGTGTTACGGAGGTGCAGTGCAGTGCATTAGTGCAGTGTCCACCACAGTGTCCCTTGGAGGAAGTTCTCGGCCACCCCGGATTTCCTGTATCAGCTCCGGTGAGTTCTCCCAATTTGTTAATTGGTGAAGGGATCTCGATTGGCAGTTAGGCTTCTTCATTAGGCTTCTCTCTCGTTCTCTCTCGCCTGGCTTGCGAATGCACGAACGACGGGTGGACGGCCAAAGGTAACGTAGGTCGGTTCTCGAAGATAGTTCGCTCTCGGATTTTGTTTAGCTATCGGTGTCGAGTTCAGGAAAATATAAATACGTTACAATATATAAAATATATATTATTATGATTATTCTCCACACGTCAATAAAACCTTAAACTTCTTGACGCACGTGTGAATATGCCTTTATGTTATTAATTTAATTGCGCCTCTGATTCGATGAAAAAGGACGCTGATGAACCTTAAAAAAGGAAATTCTTATGAGAACTAACGTATATTTTTTTTCAAAACTACTATACTACGTATATATGGATTCAAATCCATAGATCCATAGCACAAAGGGATGGAGATCCATCATGAGGCTGATGTACGGAAGGATCCTGTGTCAAAGGACAAATTTGGTCTGGTATCTGCATCCAGTGATAACCTAAGCATATAGCCTGTAGAGATAAGAGCATTGCCATTGCCAAAGAGGAAACGGAGACTGGATTATTCAGAAATTCCTAGTTAATCCAATAGCATGCACTGCTTTGAAATTTGACAGTTTGTTCATAGGATAGGTTGTACATATATACTGAGAAGAAAAAGGTTAGTCAAGATTCCGTGAGGGATGATACGCTTGAGGATGGATATGCTTAGAGTCTATACATATATAAGATATACTGTATATATGTATATATATATATATAGCAGATCTGGTGCGCCCTTAGAATATGTAGGCAGAGAATCACTATTCGAAGCATATAGATTAGTCAGTGGTGGCAGCATTGGAATATTTGTTCAGGAAATCGAATTATCCATCCACCACTGCGACCTGCTTGACTGTCGGTTTCACAAGCTGTCGACTACTCAGCCAGTCTAGCCAACCCTCAAGCAGCCCATATCTGATCGTATCGCAACCCCATAGATACTTTTGGTCCAGGATCCAAGTTCGTATTAGAATTCGCTAACGCGGTAATCGTAGATTTTGATAAGATTTTTCAAATTTCACCCTACGGGTTTTCGGTGCTTTACCGTTTTATCGCGATTTCCGTGAGACTTTTTCGAGGCTGGAAGGCAGCCATAAAAATGGGATCAAGCGAGAGATAGGCAGAGTGTTGAAAAGTAAGACTGTTGAAGAAATTTTCAAAATTTTTCTATCCATCGGCACAGATCGAATTGGTGGTGATTTTACGTCGTGTTTAATTACAAGGGTGTCCGTTTGTTTTAGACCGGACGAGTTTGATAACTTAATAATTAATTTGGTAATTAGTGAAGAGCGATGAAAATACTTTAGGACGAGTCGATCGTGACTTTTTTTGGATTAATTGTTAATTTATTTCGTACAGCCAAATTCGATTGTGGAACCATTCGGCTCGGGGTAAAACTTATCTGAATGCAATCCTTAACTTTGAATCTGGCGAGGAACCCATTACGCGCCATAAATTTCCTGCAATTTGCTCTCATAAACCAGATTAGAATATTCATCCCCTTCTATCTTCTCCCTTCTTGATGGTTTGCCAGTTTTCCAGAAACGTGGTAAAAATACTCTTCCTTACTTGGCGTCCTTTCTGGTTTTGCCAATCCTCCGTAACCGACTGACAGATATTGAATTCATGATTTGACGTGACCCTTTTGTTTTCTCCCCTTTCACATTTTATGTCCATTATTATCTCTACTCAGCCTATCCCTCTTTCTCTCTTCACTCTCGTCCTTTTCTTTCCCCTTGAAAGAATTCTTTCGGGATACATAGTTCCATAACGAGGATCCGTAACTTCTATCTCGATAGCTGAACGAAGTATATACGGGGTGTCCAGAAATTAACGCATATGGTTATCGTCCCGATATTCATAATCCAAAACTAAGTCAAAAAGTCCTTTACTATTTTTTCGTGCGATGTCTAATTAACGAGTTATTGACGGTTATAATTAGCCAATCAGAAATGAGATTATGCTTGGTACACATTAATGAATAGTTTGAGCGAATTGACGATACGCGGCGCTAGCTTAGGTATGCGACCATAAGTAATATTAAAACAAACCATGCTACTGATTGGCTTAATTGTTAATAACTTTTTAATAAAGCATCATGGGCGAAAACGGTAAAGGACATTTAGACTCAGTTATCGGCCAGGTGTGCCGCTGTGCTAACCGTAGGCGGCACTTTCTGGACACCCTGTACAGCTGAACTCGAAGGCATCTTAGGTCGTGTAGATCCTCCGCTTTCTATAGGTAGAAGTTCGACAGAACTCACGGAGATAAATCAGATCATACATTTTCATTATATAAGAATCAGGAAAAGTACCCATTAATTTCTACCGAAGGATGCTAGATCCGAATTATCGTGTATAAGCAACTTTTTGGAAATACTCCTTTTCTTACTGATCGATATTTATCGGATCCTTATACCTGTAGGCACGCGATACCTGATTATATATTTCATTAAACAAGTAAAATCCTCTATGATAATATTTTCCAATTTTTCATATCACATATTTTTTGTTTATCCAGTTACAGATCGCTATCCCATATCAATCAAAGATTTTCATTCGAAGTCATTTAAATTTACATTTGTATCACAAACAATTTGATTTCCTTTTGATCAGATTGAAAACTCGTCCATTAATTTTGGAAAACTTCCCTACGAATTGGTTACACCGTGTGACATGATAGCAATAAATCAATCCGATATCAACCAATATGTCGATCGTTCATCAACCTAAATATAATTATAAGTATCGATGATATTACTTGCCATATTGAGACTCCCATGGTACTCGATACGTGTCAATTTCCTTGTGGAAATCAACGTTACGATTTCATATATTTCAGTAGCACGTCGTCAATATCAAATTCTAGATTTGAATTGAGCAGTCAGAATTCTTCGAAAAAGATCCGCACATCGTACGGTCAATCTGCCTTGGTAATTACTTTGATCGGCTCAACAAATTGTCGCCCGATACTTTTAATGAAGATAAACAACAGAGAATTCTATTATTCCCTAGGCTAAGTATATCCTACAGAGTAATACCAGATAAATCTGAGAAATGCAATTACCTGCGAGGATGAAACATGCGCATATAAAGTTGATCCACCAGTTCGATATATATTTTTGACAGATCGAAGACAATAAAGTCCCTGATAAGGCATAAGTGTCGCCGCACGTACATTTGGTTTTGCACAATTTACATAATCTTTTTCTATTTTGGCATACGTTCACCTTATTTCACGGAAAACTGTCGTAAGAGCACAGAAAAACACGTGGAACGACTTTCTAAGTCCAGCCAAATCCGACTGTCTGTTGACAAGAAGTACGAGCGAATGTCTCACTATGACAAAGTTGCGTATCGCTACGTAAGATGTCGCCACGGTAGATTACCGATGAATCCGCTATGGTAAATTGAAGTCAAATACGACGGAAACGAATTTCGAGGTTAGAATGACTCTCGAATGTTTCTAAGATGAATTTAATTGATACTATTGAACTGCCTACGATGATTTATATCGTGGAACCTCCAGGAAATTGATGATCCGCGAAACGCAAGTTCAAGGGAACGGCTATAAACGGGATGGTCCGCATAGACGAGACTACTACGGTAGGGCGAGTATCTAGTTAACGACAATTAATCTTGATTAGCATTGATCGATAACTGGGGCATCAATCGAGCCACCCTCACGTAGAACAACCCTACCAGCATGTCGAGCTACCAGTACCTAAAGAGAAGCTTGGCTCTCGTTCTCGGCTCTTTTCTCTGTCTCTTTCTCTCACGGGGACCGAGGAACAATGAACCATTGATTGCGAAGAATGGGAGCGAGCGAGAGGAATATTCAGATTGAAAGCAGACCCTTAAGAATACCAAAGTAGTTAAGTACCTAGATAGACAGATGGCCTGCTACCGTTTCAAGCTTGAAAGACGAGGTTACTTTCAGTGGATGAAAAATGTCAAATCTAATTATTCCTGGCGTGGATCAAGGAACGATAGGAAACGCGTATTCTCTAATAAATGCTTTGATTGGCCTGCTTGATAACTAATAGATGCCAGCGATCAAAGTCAAAATTTTTCTGCACGTCACTTTACGTATACGTCGTCACGAAACGTTCCATCAATGTCCTACGTTCCCGTGTACATTTTTTTAGGTAAAAAATATGACTCGGAATTTTATCAATCTCGTTAATTCCTGTTTTTGATATTATTTGTGTAATGTGTTTTTATCCTGTATCAAAAGTCTGGAGTGACGATTACTCGGCAGTGGACTGGAGCAGTATTAAATGTCAATTAGAGCGAGTTCCAGCCACTGTATTCTCAGTGATCGATGAAATCGAATTGATCTAGTAAAATAAATCATATGACTTTTTTTTCTTTCTTCCATTCAATTTAAATGCACCGGGGAGATCCCATGAGAATATGGGAGAGAAAGTCACCGAGTGACTCGGGCTTACCCAGTGTACCAACTGGATCGATGCTGAATAAAATTCTGCGAAAATTAAAATGGGTAAAAATAGTCTGCGAATATACCGAGCACGTGTAAAGTCAAAAATTGAAATTTTTACGTATTTTTTGGAATTTCAATTAATTTTTTTAACGTGGGAACACTGATACAGTCTCTTGGCTACATTTGTATTGATTACAGAATGTCTAAAAAAAAGTCAGGATTCCTCGAAACTTCAATTAGGTATAGTATGCTATGACAAGAATAAAAATCAGTGTTAAGGAATGGAGATAAATGTAAAAATAATATTCAGTCTTAAAACCGTCTTAGGATTTCACTTTTCTCTCTCTCTCTCTTTCTCTCTCTCTCCCTCTCTTCCTCTCTTTGTTTCCACCCTTTGAATCTCTCTCTTATACTCATCGCTGTAATCCCACTGAAATTCTTGTATGTCTCTCTCCCCCACGAACAAGGATTTCCTATTACATTTATCACAGCAATATTAAATTTCACTTCGCCCCCACATTTCCCATTAAATTTTCATTGAACAACCCCTTCTCGCTCTCTTCGCTATTTGACTCTAAAAATTCCAAATCGCGACACAAATGTCTCGCGACTCCCCAATAAGGCGCATTAACACTTTTCTGCCTGCCCTCATTATCTACCCGAATTTCGAGCATCCATTTAATCTCCGGTGCAGAAATGAAGCCTCAAACGAACCACCGAGAGACGAGGAGATTTATACAAGCAGGAGAGTGTGATATTAGATCCCGAGAAGATCGATCCCCAAGAATCTCACTGTCGTAATTCAAAACCTGAAGTTGTATTACAAGACGTAACCATACAATTGGCGAATCCAGACAAATAGTTGAAAATATTCCACACGTAACACCCGGGCACATGAAAATCGTGAAATAAAAAATTCAAATTTCGCGCCATTAAATTATTACCCGTCCGCACGTTAATTTAAATCACGACCCTGGTTCGTACCCAGTACTTGTCCACCATGAAAAACAAAATTATTCCACCTAATTTCTCAGGCACATTGACATGCACGACTCTATCCTCCGTAATACAAGAATTCAGTGTATCCAACGTGAGAGCATTGCATCCTCGAATAAACAAGACAAAGTGTGAACAGGAAGATCCCTTAACACGGACTAACACATGCAATGTCACGGCTCCTAATCCAGGACTAAGCCTCTACCACAGTAATCCTGTATTTAAATCCTGCGTCGCACCGGCAAACAAATATCCTTTGGTTGTTTTGGCGCAGTGCTACCAACCTAACCTAACCCAACGTGGACGCGTCAACGAGCTCATTTGCGTCTCTTGCATGGTCGTTACCGCCGAACAACGTTAGCTCGAAGAGCGGCCTCGATAGAAAATAACAGGATCGATCTTACGAGGGCGCGGCCATCTTGATTTTCAAAGGTAAATAGAAGTGAAGGCGGCTACGTAACGCTTGAAAAGTTTCCTGAGTCACGTGACCTCGGACCGCGAAAGGCAACGACCCGAAGTTGCATCCCAAGAATCTCCTGATACGGACGGCGAACAGGATGTCGAGGAGGAGGAAGTCGCTCTGGAAAATAACGAGGCGAGTGGCTGCCGTAAATTATTCCTTTATGGCACTGCGACCCCTTAATGGCAGTTAACACCGTCAAGCTCGACCGATCGTTTAAACACTCGAGAGCTTTAATGCGCTCGTCTCCGACGTGAAGTTAGCAGGGAACCGGAAGAAGCTTAAAGCGCTAGTCCAGGTGGGCTTACTCTTTCGCAATCAGACCCTTTTACGTGGGCTGCTCGCACCGGGGGGGTCTTCCCGTGACTACTTCAAGGTCAGACGAGTACCGACCACGCGGCTGTCTGAAAAAAGCTACAAAAAACGGATAAAGCTCCGATTCAGGGAAAAGCTCGTGCTGCTGTTACGTCCCCTGAAAATTGATCTTTTCTGCGAGATTTTCTCGAAGATCGATGTACCCTTGCACGATGTTATATTTTAGGGGTGGAACTACCCCTGGCTAAAGGCTCTCTTCTCTGCGAATTTCAAGCGCTTTTATATACCGACACAAATCCTGGAGAATTTTCTTATTCCCATTTTATCGTTCACGATCCTTTCTTTTTGCCGTATCTTAAGCCTGACCAACGGCAATGATATTTTTTTTTCTGTGTTGCCAAGATGTGGCTTCTCTCCAAGAATGCCATTATTTTCTGATCGTGCAAAAAAAAGGCCAAGGATATCGCTCGAAGGAATAGAACCAAAGTCTCCTTTGAATTTTTGAATATCGAAACTTTTTGGATCCCTCTCAAGACAGTTTGGGGTAGGTCTGACACGGTAGAGTTATGTCTGATCATACCAGTACGCTTTCTACTTGGAACAGACACAGTGATTTATCTGGATACAGTCTGGATTCTAAATATCTTTTCGTTTTCGATTCGTAACAAGGTTCCCTTGGTAATTAAAATGTGTACAAAAGTTATATCGGAAAAATAATATATTTAAATTAAAAAAATTCTTTAATTACCACGCTCACTCGTTGATCTTTAGACGAAATATGTTTTCCTCAAATTTATTAATATTTCTATCAATGATGACGTCAGTTAATTTTCGTACTCGCCCCACCCCCACGTTGACTCAAACCCCTCAAATCTTGATACCTGTGGGCGCTCTTCATCTCCAAAAAAACAAAGCCGTCTCAGACAACGAGACGTGAAATTCTCAAGAGAAATCTTGATTCCGTTACTACTGCCCCTGGCATTATTATTATTTATATACAGAAATTATTAATTACCAACCAAAAACAATCCTACGTACGTGGAAAGCGAGTCAAGAAAATCTTTAGCTTTATTGTACCCTAAGGGGAAGACAGTGGTACCACCCACACTGATCCAATTAGAAAAACCAACCCTCAAATTTAATACCGTCTTTGTGGATTACATCGAAGCGAGAGTAATGGCCCGTAATGAACCGAAAAGAAAAACAATTTGCATAACATTAATAAAGAAAAATCTCAATAATTTCCACGCGACCAGTCGCGATAAAAACTGTGCAAAAAATTGTCCATCCGCGTGAAAGATCTAATTATCCTTGTATAAGATTTTCGCGAATTCTCTTGGCCCAGAAAAAAGAAACGAGTCCGTGCGGACAATCCGAAATTCTTACGGGATTTCTAAGAACCCACCCCAGGACTCCTATTAAGTTTCAGCCCTTAGACTTGTATTTACTTTTTCGATCGATCCTACAAAATCAACTGTAACGCTATACGAATACGTAGAAAAGAGAAGACATTATTTTTTAAATAGATTCTCCCTTCCAGATTCGAAACTACGAAGTCACCCCTAAGGTCGACTTCAGTCTTTAACACAGAACCTACCGAACATTTTTTATAAACCCAATTTTCGCTTTCAAAGGGCCAAATTGAACCCTCGACTGTATACACAGTGTCCAATAAGTCACGATCGCGACAGACAGTCGAGAATCCTGTAATTTTGATTATTTAAAAGCACAGCGTCCGAGGTTAGTCAAATTGTCTGGCCTTTCGCACAGGATCGAAAAGAATATCCAAGTACAAATATTAGTCCCTTGGAAACAACAAGGGGCGGGCATATACGTTTCCATTTGCCACACCCGATATGACGAACTTTATTTACTCGGCCTACAGCTGCAAATAGCTGCGAATACCCTTTTGAAATTTACCACTAAGCCCGACTCTGGTAAAATTATTTTTCTTTCACGATTCTTATAAAGCGTGCCACGTTTTTTTTCACCTAAATTTAATAAAGACATAAACTACATTTTTTTCGAAGAATAAATTTTGGGTAAATATGTTAAACGTGATATATTTTTGAAAATATTCTAAAACCATTGTTATCATAAGGATCCTGTCTTGTTTCGCTTTCCCTTATCTTACGTATGCAATATATGTGTGCACCTGTATATATATAACAAGGATCCTAGTCTCGCAATTTTTCATTGGATTTAATGTTTGACGAATAAATATAGGAGTGGAATAGCCCGTTATCGAACAAGGGCCGACATTTTCTCAAAACCGAATGGCTGGATGTCAAGTAGGATGAAGGATGCTGATAGAACAAACGTCAAATTCAAACTCTAGGAATATCATCAAAACCGTCTGATGGAATATGGGATGAATCTAGTCTTCATTGAATATATTAAACGTTAAGTGCATTTAAGAGATTCAATTAAGGATTGGCTTAAGCATTGATTATCAAGGAGTTATCATCTGTTGATTCTCGACAAGGAATATATATGTATATGTATATGAGAATAATTTGTGAAAATATCGCAAAGTCTATGATCGATCTTAATATATGACAAAACAGTAACGAAAAGTCCTTTCGTTATGATCCTTAGGTAAATTCATCAATTTTCACGTAACGGGTGGCGATGTTTTTAATTCTCCTTGAACTTGGTCGCGATACGGTATATCCTTTGATATACGAAGTACGCAGGGACCTTTGACTATAGTGATACTTATATGTATGTATTATATATATATATGGATTGTATGATATGAGAAAAAAAATCTAAAAAAATCGCATTGCTGTGATAGATTGTATATTTTTTGTAAATCGTAAACACGAGTCGGGCGTCGTGACGGCTAAGCAGACCGAACGTCCGGCGTCGTTGGCGTCGCGTGTTTGCGATACGCAATGTCGCATTAAGGAGTCAGTTTCGTAAAATAATGAGGTTTCGCGTTACGTCGACCCTGCTTAGCCATTATTTGCCATAATTTCACGTTCGCACGTGTGAACGCCCCTTTACATGCTTGAATTCCGTGTACGCTTATCTCCCTTTGTCGGTATAAATGAAAAGAGGAATATTAAAAAAATAGGAACAAGAGAGCAAGATAATAGAGGGCGGAGGGAGGGAGGAGAAGAAGTTAGCGATTTCGGCCACGAGATTATCCCCTGCGGTAAAACGGGAGGGTGGCTGAGAATTCATATAAAAAGAAGAGGGAGATAGAAAAAAGAAATGGGGAAACTAAATTTTTTTTTTTAATTAATCGCGACCCGTCGAAAATTTATAATTCGCTTTATAGCACGATTAATCCCAATGGCTGTTGCAGGCGCGTTATAAAAAAATAATAAAGTGCCCGACGAGCACTAAAAAAGAAAGTTTATATCGATAACGTTCAAGCATATCCAGCAGTTGGTAGTGGCATTTCGATCTATAAGAAATACATACATATACATACCTGGCCTACGTGGCTATATTATTTCAAATAAAATTCGATCAGTGTGGGAAACCCAACGAGAAACGATAAAATTCCCTGAAAAGCTTCTGCTAGGTTAGCGTGACCAATCTAAAGAAAAATCCGAAGTTCCAGGCGAAACAGGAAAATATGGTAAATCGATAATAATTGAGATTTTTCATTTTCTATTTACTCGCTAAAATTTTAATAAACGTCTGCGAAAATTGACCTCGATTGACTTTCGCGAATGTTCGAGCTTCCATTCGCGATATCGCAGATGGATTTCGCAAACAAGCTCATCTCACATTTACTTTCTTTATCTTTATCAATCTATCTGTTTATCCATCTCTCGAACGTGCTCTCTTCTTACTCACAAATCTTTCCAGCATCCCTTGTGATCTCCAATCCTCTCTAGGATCGTCCACTGGTCGTTCGTCTCAGGATAATCAAGGTTAGAGGACGCTTTACCGTCTTGCTGTCGCGTCGTGTGACTCTGCCTTGACTGAGCGACACCAGCGCCAGGATCGGCCACCCGGGAAACTAATTGTTTACCGATAAAAGTTACCACAGTGACATGATTAAATACCTAGAAAGTCCCTAGAATACGCGTAACCATTTTATGGGAAGGCAAAGATTTTTATCTTCCTTCGATTTAAAATCGATTTTTCTAACGATTAAGGAATTCGAGTTCAATATGGCGTCTGTCGCTTTTTAAATTTCGTCTACGTTGTTCATACATTTATATATATAATACTACCGCTGTTTCAAGTGATCGTACACGCCCTACTGACTGAACATAAATTATTCAACACAACCTCATCCCGTGGGATCTCTAAAGCAGGTGATCCATCACCAGCTACAGGATTTAACCTATCCGATGAACGTCTTCAAAGGTGCTTGTCATCTTATCATCCTCAAGGCAGTTTCTACAGGAGCACCATACTGGTGAATGGTGAGTTGGATTTTCAAATGGCAAAAACAGAATAAGAAGTGGATCAAACTGAAATTCACCCTGTGTGAAGGTACAGTCACTTTCAAAAAATCTTTATATATATATTCAATATCTCCTAGATCTTGACCACGACTCCTTAGACTTTAATGAATATATATGGCGTGTTACATATTTTATAGGCAACACAGCTTGAAAGGAGCCACCTATCTCTCTCTCTCTTTGTGTAACAACCTGTATATATCTACATAGTGTAATTCTCGAATCCCATTTGCAAGGGAAGAGGATTAATTTAGCCTGTACAAGGATTAGCCACTAGGTTCCTTTTGGGATCGGTATAAGTAATTCATGACTAACAGGATTAACACGGAATCATAAAATCATCCTTGGATTACAATCTCCTTTGGATTTGAGTTCTGTTACAAATAATAAAATTTTACAAATTCTTATAACACAAAAGAAAAATGTGCATCGTGACTCCGGACATACCTGAAGCGAATGGATGCGTCTGTTTCATAGGGATTTTTTTTTTTCCCTGTATAACGAGGTACCTTCATCTCCGCCAGTGTGCTCTTTATATCCGTGAACTCTCGCGGCTCTTTCCTCTCGTTTACCTAATGCCAGTCTCACTGGTGATGCTTACACAGCATCAGGGATCTTCACATACCCTCCTGGTTTACACAGTAAAAGTACCGTCTACTCTTCTAGCTTTGAGTCCCCGGGTCTCCAGCATCCGGGAACAGCTACAGCTCAAAAGAGGCGAAAGTGCCGTGCTCTGTTTGCTCGAGTAAATGGCTGCGGAGGAAACGAGGAAGAAAATTTTATGAAAATAAAAGACGCTTCAAATAATTTTTTACCACTGAAAAAGACAACGCCGACACCAAATCTTCAGCCACCGAATAATCCTGGTCCATTGTGTAAGAGGAAATTGGAGCAGATATTCTATACGAAGGAAGGAACAAAAGAGAAAGTGATATGGGTAAAAGGTTGAAGATTCATTACGAATATCTTCTTCTTGACCCTTCCTGGCTCTATGGTCTCATTAGGGCTCTAAGTGCCAGGATCGCGAATATCCGATAGCATCGGCGAGAGCCTAGCGACAGTGGCGACCCTGGTGGCCATTTACAGGCAACCGAGGTGGACGCATAAACGATATGGGGATTTTCACTCTATTATTCTAACTCTACCTTAAAACCTAACCTATTTCGTTAGCCGTTCGTCCGAGGTTGTAATCCTCTTCCTCAGACCCTAAAAATAAGAGTACGGATGGAGGAAGAAGCCTGAGGTGGTAAAAAGAGACAGAATAAAGTTTCAACCCCAAAGTCCCCTCGCAAGTACTAAATAAATGTGGCCAAGAGACCAGGTGCCGGTAGCAGGATGGAATTGGGTTTTCCTCAAAATAATATTGGTGTTGGTACTTCGACGGGGGGGGGTCTACGTCACTGGTACCAAAAATAGGTACACGGTAGTAACAATGAAAAATAATATTCGTTCTAGAGACACAGGGGCGCAAACAAGATTTTACCACTTCTCGTTAAAGCCTTATCTAATCTTGGCTGGCTGTTCCTACCGACCCCACGACGTCCACGTCCGGAAATAACGCATCCCCATGTCTATGTCTCTCTCTCTCACTCTCATTCCTCGACACTTCATCTTCCTCCTGCATCCAATTCAATACCTCCATCGTTTCACCCTCGTAAAGCCGGCACCTAGCAATCACCATCCTACAGAAGTGGCTGAAGATGCCCGTTAATTACAGTGACTTGTCTCCGCAACGATCTCCGCTTCATATCCAGCTACACCAGTCTCACATTTTCAGGTACGCTGGAATACAGTAGGTCCAAAGAATATTGTTATTCCAAAAAGCATGCTTTTCGGACGAAAATTTCAGACAAATCATACCCTGGAAATTCGGATTTCAAATTTATGCTTATCCAAAGACCGTGGAGTGGCATTTCCAAAATTTTAATCCTAGGCATACGGAACTGTCGTAAGCTTGAAAATAGCTATGCTGGGTCAAGGTAGGCTAGAATTTTGGTATTGATGTATCTAAATTTAGTTCGGTTTTTTTTCAAAATATTGTTAATTTTTATTAATGCCATTTTATGGAGATGTATGCATATAAGATGTCCAAAGCTTACCACGGTTTTTTTAATGTAAATTTAAAATTTGAGATTTACGAAAATTAATCCAAATTCGTCGCTGCAATTGGATTTGTCGATGACATTAAAAATTTTTAATTAACGTCAATCGGATCGGCTGTTTAGGTATAAGACGGAAAAAGGTTAAAGATGTAAAGCCTTGGATTAAATAGGGAATTATTTATGGGTAGACCCCTGTCGCTATGAGCATCCCTTGCGCATCAAGGGTCTCCAGGGGGTGGTTGAATATAGTGACGTGGAGAAACGCGGATGGAAAGCAGCATCTAATGCCTGGCAGGAGGACAATATATTCTCATCGTATTGCAACCCCTATCCAATGTTAACCACCCCCGTAAAGATATAGGGGATGCAACCAATATCACGCTACACCCGTGAAATTATTGGCAAATTGATGACGCTAATATAAGACGGTTACTTGGGAATTGACTGAATTTATCTTGAATTTTGACGGAGCTTGCTTCGGTGAAAAAAAAAATAATATCGAGCTGAAATTATTTTTTTTTATTATTATTATATAATACATATGGCGACAAGTGGAAAAAAATGTGTCAAGGCTATCAAGTTCTTTTTTTTCTGCAATATCTTGAAGGCCGATCGTAATAAGTTCACGCTGCTGATAAGAATGTGGTATGTATCAGTGTTTATATAGATCGAACGATCTCGGTTTATCTAATCAATTTTGAATATTTGTTTTATCGCTTACATCGGCATTCTACATTGATCAGAATATACAAACAAATTCAAGAAAGGCTCGTCTGAAATGATAACTGTACTATAAGTGTTCCGTGACGTTCATTCGTCAAAAACTACATAGCTGATTAGAAAAATTGCTGATTAGAGAATTTTCACTTACTATCACCATCCGACTGTCCACCTGACGTCAATTAGCCGGAGTTTCAATCTGAAAGTGAAATTGAATATATATTAAAAAATTTGCAAAATAGCAAAATCCAAAAATAATTTCATTCTACTTCGGTAAGCACAGTCAAGATTCTTATTTCAGTACTTTTTTTATGTACAGTCAATGTAAAGACGTATGAAATCTTACTCAAGCTAAAATTGTCAATCTCCGTCGGATCGATGTCTTCGTATCGCCAGTGACGAGGAATTTGAAATGAAAAATTTTTTACAACAAAATTTTATCTCTCCTTTGCTCATAAATTATATGGATCTCCATAATTTTTTCTTTACCCTATTCTTAAGCGTACGTGTATCTCTCTGTTTTATGGCAATTATTGACTTTCTTTTTCCCTCTAATTTCTACTCCACTGTAATAAATATTTATTCCCCCACTCCCCCCACCTTCCTTATCAACTGATTAACCCGATAACCGTCTTTTCCTGTTTCCCTACACTCTCTCGGCTCAAGAAACACACACACTCGACTCGGCTAATTATGCAATCTAAAAAGGAAGCTTTCGTCTGCATATCAAAGTCACATATAGCTTCAGGTTACCATCGCTACGTGCATTTCCATCGCCACGTGTATATCCGGCCTTATGCCAATTTGACACGGTGAGAATTTCAAACGCGCCCTACATAGAGTTACCTGCATGTATTACAATCGCAAACCTAATCATATCCAATATCAGAAGATACGCGAAGAAACTGAAATATGAATGACGTAATTAAAATACCTGAATCCTGAGAAACTAAGAAATTCATTGATATCGTATTACTTTATTACGTAACGATAAACAAATTAGCAGACATCGAGTTTCTATGAAGCATTTAGTAATTTAGGAGTAGAAAACAGTCTAACAGGCAGCCATGTTGAATCAATTCTCTTTTTTCATCGCCTGCCCTTTGTTATCATCCCTTTTGTTGAGTTATATAGGACTGCATGGCTCGAATAATTACCTGGGAACAATCCTAATCTTGGTGCGATAAGACGAGAGAAAGCGATAGAGTGAAAGTGAAAAGGGACATTTTTAGTCAGACACCGTTACTGCCGCCCCTGACGAAATTAGCTGTTTCAACGTGAATAAAATTTGTGGGTGATTGTACATATTTTTTGGGGGCGGTCAAATATGTTATCAGAACACGTGTCTTTTTTAAATTTACGTATAATATCGGTTTAGAAATTTAATAAATTTTCGTAAACGATATTGACGACTTTTTTGGTATTCCCATTATTATTTATGCTCGTAAAAATTATGCAAGTGACTTTACGTGCGATAAATTATAATACAGCTGATTCTACGAATTTCTTATCGTCGGTTCTCGACACCTGTCGCGACGACGGAAATGGAAAAATAAAAAAAAAGGTGGAAGTCAAGAACCGTCACGGATAAAAACCTGTCGCGATGACAATGAATCCCTAGCTACTGACGTGGGTACAACTTTTCTTTGGTTTTAATTTTTTTGTTAACTCTCGACAGTCGTTATCGCTCGGTCGTTTATGGCCGCCATGATTTTTTGACAAGTCGAAGAGACTTAGGTCAATGATACGAAAGCTTAATGAACATTTATTAACGGAGACAGACTCAAAGTGACGGACGCACCACTTTGCCCCCCTCACCACCAACCCCTTTGCCATGACGTACTTAAGCGCGCGTGTATATAGTAATAAAAAGTACGAGGTCAAGCGAAGGCGCCACTGCACGTGGTAATTTGTCTGGAAAAAATAATTAAAAAAAATAATTAATATTTAGAATCTGAAAAAGAGGCAGACTCGTTTGATCAATAGACACCCGAAACTAATTGACGTGCGAGGGATGCTGCGATTATATAGGGGAGAGATATGAAACGCATCCGTTAATTTTATTTTTTACATTGAAAATTATGTAATCTACTATCACTGGCTGGAGATTGGTCCAAAAAAAAGTGCACTTGACGATAACAATTGTTTGTTGACTATAAATAATTTTTACGATCCAAATAAAAATTCCCCAATTTACAAATTATATGTAACATATCAATGTAATATTGTTTTTGCCGACCATCAAATTTTTATCATACCTCTTATCTCCATTTGTACAAAGGGTCGAGTATCAAAATTTCTTGCATGTAAATTCGAAAGGTCGTTTCCGCTATCGTAGAATTTCATCGATTACCCAAAACTACTCTGATCCAGCGACAAATCTCTATTTGACGTATCACCTGCCAATCGGTATCCTATACCTACGCAAAAAACTGTCAAATTCGAACCATAATTATACCCCGTGCCACATACGAATAGACGACAAAAAGGTACAAACTAACCTCTAAATACAAAATTGATAAGAGAAGCATGAAAATCGTCGAGATAACGATACATAACGGGCTAATAACAATATTAATCATCACCCTCTAACCCAGCTTAACGAACGAGATGCATAGAAAATAGTGCACGAAATTAAAAGCGAGCCCTCTGACCTTGATAATTTCGAGTGAAGCTATTTCTCGAAGTAAACTCAATGATTGGAGAATCCCGAGAGATTCGAAGAATCTGAATTATAAAAAACGTATAATAACTGGAGCATCGAAGGAGCCGATAAACAAAACGCACACACGTAAATTTAGCAAAATAGATTTGTGGCGCACACATTTTTCCCCAGCGCACAATCCGACCAATCAGGAAGAAGGAATGCCAAGATGCTCGACCAATAGCTGCCCGGTGCGCTATCAATCGCGCGAGCATATAACAGCGCCAAGGCGGACGCAACGTGACATCATTATACTCGGAGACGTCGGTGGTTCGTTAGTGACTCTCGTAGTAGCAAGAAAATAAGTCCCAAAAAGATCCGTATACAAGAGGACCCCACGTGGAGTGGCTCTCCTGCGTAAGGCCCAGCGCTGAGAAGCGTGATTGGCTGTGGCTCTCCCCCCACTCCTTAACCTTCGCCTCCTGCAGAGACAACGGAAGAAAAGTGCATCGCCAAGCTCTGCCGGTATCGTCGATCACCAGCCCATAGAGGAGACCGAAGTCGCGGAGTTTCGTGAGGTCAAGGAGTGGGGTTCCCCCTTATATGGGAATGAGAGCGTTGTCCGAACTACCAGCTGTATATACATATATATACATGTAGTATAACAAAGCAGTGAAATAACTTCTTGGAAAGTTTCGACCGAACTTCGCGCATCTTTCACTTAGTTTCTTCTCCGAGAGCAACGGACAGTATCGTTTGATTTTATTTATTTAATGACAGCGTGATGAGACGAATCATGCTTGGACGTCTTTTAATTGGTTTTCTATTAGCGTCTTTGGCAGATGCCGCGACCATTAGAGGCGCCAGTGTAAGATCTGCTGACCTTTGCGACAGGTGAGAAAATTTTTTTTTATTAATTAACAATTTTTTTATTTATTGGGCGATCCACGGATCTTAGTTTTTTTGTCGATTGGGCTGAAATTATTTTTTATAGTGTTGTCGTACGTGGTAGAGATTTTTTTCTTATTCGGGGGATGTCGTCTTCTTGAATGGATCCGGGAAACTCTTCGGGTACCGGCGATAACTGGATCTTGGGGAAATACGGAGCTACAAGTGTTACGGGGGAAATGTATACGGGAAAGATCGTAAACTTGTTGAATGCAGCTGCAGACGCTGATTAAGTCGATTGATGATGGAAAGGACGAAAATTAAATGGAGATAGGAAGTTCGAGCTAGTTGAAAATATATTTACCATCCGTTTATGCGCGGTGAACGATGCGCAGAGCATAAAATGGGGGGATGGGGAGATGTATATAGAATAACTATAGATAAGGAAAGATTGGAAAATTTATAGTTTTCAAACGACGAAGTTGAACTATGCTGTAATCTGTGAGAAAAGACTCTAAGGAATTTTTTACTTAAATTTTTCCAAACTCGTATAAAAAATTTTGATGAAAACTCGTCAATTGCTTTATAGACTAAATTATACCGTCCCATTCACATGAAATCGTATTAATGTAACTCTTTGCTTCAATGTTATTGTCAATATACTCCTTTTATCGCGGTTATCACTGATAAGGAAATCAAAGTATCACTCCGATAAAGTATCCTATTTCTTTGATTAAGATATTTTGTTTTCATATACCACAATAGGGCATCGTTGTATACTGTGTCGCGATATAGAAATCCGTCACATAACGTAAGGTCAAGATCTGGATAATCTAATGGAAGATAGAAGATAACAAAAAAAAAGTGCAATTTCTGAGTTAGGATAAGCTAATCACCAACTATCTTGTCTCATGATAATTTGGAAGGACATTACGAGTCTCATTGTTTCGTCTGACGTTTTTAAAGTCCATCGTCACTTATATATTATAAGTATTGAAACTTTAGATAATAGATAACAGCATGGGAAGGCCAGGTCGATTGTGGATTTCGATAATACGTAATTGGCAGTAAACTCGTGCCGAGACACGTGACGCGATAATCCATAAGAAAAAGTTTCTGTCGCTTTTCACCAAGAGCAAGCGTCCCAGTAAATTTCCTACAAGAATCTTCCTCTCGGTAACATGTGTCCCTTTCTCAATTAATCTTGGACACCCGTTAGCGTGCTGAATCTGCGCGCCGGCAAGTCACGAATAAAAGTGACCGCAAGAAGAATGGAATATATTGCGCGAGAACGCGGAGCTCCATCGCCCTGAAATAAATTCCCAGACAGCCGAGGAATGCGTGTGAATATTTCTTGGAAAAACTTATCAGGCTGTTATTCCTTTGACAATTGATAAGTATTAATAATAAATTTCACGAGATGCGGGCTTTAATTACGTACTTGGACAAAGAGCGATACTCGAATTGGTTGACTGGGTTAAGAGTGAAGTTGGCAACGGTTGGTATCTAACTCTAAACCACTGACTAAAAGTCCTATGCGCCAGACGTATCGGCTTCCTCGTATTCGTACGTCCTTTTCACTTTCCGGTGTTTAATTAATCTAGGAACATTTTCAAACAGTGATAAATGGGTGTGAGACAGTGATTATAATTTAAAAGAATATTCCCTGTGCTGGGATCGAACCTGAAACTTAACGGAAAGGATTATACGTGAGCCGATCGATGCCTGTAACTTTCCATTGGACGAAAACGAATCTAACCTCACTTAATGATCTACCACTGTGTACGTATTATAAAAGAACTTGCTTTATACCGTGTCACTGAAATTGGCTCTCTCATGCAACACTGAATCCAACAGATAGCCGTATTGCTATTAGCCTGTCAGTTGACCCGTGAAACCTCAGAATAGTTGAATCGTCAGTGGCGGAATGTGATACGTCGTTATTCCAGATTAAAGGTCGAAGTAGTCGGCTGTTTTGCAATCGATGCATTATGGGCAAGTTCACTGGTTGAAATTCTCTCGTGACACAGAAATAATTATCGAAGGAAATAACTATATCGAGTATAGAGAACCATAGAAAGGTGATTGACGAACGTAATACGAGAATGACAATCAGTCGGTAACGTAGGAATCTGTGTCATGTGAACGACGCTTTAATATCTGTTTTTTTTTGTTTTTCAACCACGGTGATTCGAAAGTGATAAAAACGCTCTTGCTAAAAATCTCAGAAACTTGACGCAATTAACACTAGAACTACCGACAGTTGAGTCGTAGCTTTCTCTACCGAAACCTGTCAAAATGACTGGTCTTAAAAAAAAAAAGACGTAATAGTAGAATATTTTTATATTTATTGACTCTTGTTTTACAAAAGGCACTTTATGTTCAGAGATCTTAAAAACTATATAATAAAAATTATAATAAAACAATATTGTTTGATAAAACGAAAAATCTGTAACACGAAGCAGGAATTTTTAAATAATTGTCGAACCAGTCAAAATGAATGGTGTGGTAGTCTAGTGTTAAAATACGTAAAATCACTAAATCTAAAGTCCCACTGTAGGCAGCCCTTGGCTAGGGGTTGGCAGTACTGCTAGTGACTTCCAGTGAAATGGAGGATGTCGTCGAGCCAGAGTCCTACGTAACCTCCTTTAAAATTTATTCTATCGTTCCCCCTTTTTGCAGTCTCTTGTCATTTTTATTACACGCTCGAAGACCCCTTTACAACTTATTAAGGCTGACAGCGTCCATCTCCTTGGGAGGACGTAGAAAAATGTCCTTTTCGATTATAACCTGGTTCCTGGTCCGAGCCAAGAAGGTTAAATAAACTCCTAACGAAACCGCAATGGAAATTAATGCTAAACTTGGATCCCCGTAGAACGATATTTCTTCGCGTTATAAAAATCGCCTGTTTTCGTTTTCATGTATACAACCAGCCGTAACCCGTAAATACGAATGGAGCAGCCGAGAGGCAATAAAAATGTAATAATTTGTACAATGTTAGACCGAAAAATTTTTTTATCGAATTTCATAGAATTTTTTATCTACGAGAGTCGCATTTTTTTCTTTCATTTTATAAGATTTTCTATGTTTTTTATTTACCTCAGCAATAAGATCAATACTAGCCCAGGATATTCTAAGGAAGGGACAGGGATTAGTTTCTCCTTGAAATTATATGCCGGACGAGGTCTCCCACGGTATTCAAGGAAAGACGCAAAATGAAAATGAAAAAAAATATAAACCTCCTTCGACTTCCTTCTGTGAATCAAATCCCTGAAAAGAGTGCCACTAGGTAGATTATCTATACTACACAGATGTTTGAAAAAAAATACAACATACCCCAGTCCCTAAATAAAATTCGACGAAAAACAGCGCACGTGGATTTGATGAAAACGTCAAGATTAAAATAAAAAAAAGCTGAAACAATGGCTCGTTACAAAATTAAAAAAATTGAACATGATACCACGTACGATCGGATAACAAATAATGAATTAGTTATAAAAATATTTTTAATTATTTTATGCTCGCCAATTTCGGTGATAACAATTTTTGGAATATTTCACTATTTTACTGATTATACATACATAATTTTGCCAATTACATATAAAAGTGCGCACGATTAAACAGGGTTAAGCATAAATGACCATGTCATGAAATTGACAAGGTCTAACGACGTTCGGTCTGATATCACCATATCAGGTCATGTATGACTAGATATCACCATGCGTGATTACATTGAACCATAATCATTCTCCTGAAATGATTCCTACCGTTTACAAGTATAATACGTGTCCTGATATAATTTTAATAATTTTTTTAAGAAAATCAAGTCATGCAAATTTAAAGAAAATTTGATTTTAACGTATTCTCTAATCAGTATTTTGATTGTCCCTGTCATATTAGTCGCGCTTTGTAAATACTGTAGTCCTGAGATAACTGGAAATCTTTCCACGGGAGACATTAAACATTTATAGAACAAGTGGATAAAATTTTCCACAAGGTCATCGAAAGAACTTTTCCTTCGTGACAGACGGAACGGCCGAGGCTGGAATGAAAGTGGAAGCCATTAAAGAAAGCAGACGGTCTGCCGGTTAGTTCAGCCAGTAAGAGTCTAAATACTTTGAAAATTAATGGGCGATGGACATTTTTCTTAAGGTTTAATTTCCCACTCGCCACTGAAGAAAAACACTTTTCCCGCCCCTCTTCGAGTTAACCCTTCCCCGCCCCTCTCCGAGTTAACCCTTCCCCGCGTTCCGCCGCAAATAAACCCTAATTCAACGAATTCTGAAACGCATTTAATTCAAGGTAAATTTAACACGGAAAGCGAAATTCTTTTATCTGCCACATTTGACCCAATTACAATTCCATGACGAAAAAAAAAATTCTCTTTCAATGGCTTCACTCCTTCGTCATCAGACTCGTTACTCAGTCAAAGTATCAAGCGACAGACCCATTTACAATTCTGTACTGTTTTTAGGCTTACGAATGGAAATGAATTTTTTTCAATGAAAATACATCGCAATTAACACCGGTCTGACTCTTCTTTGTTTAAACCTCGAATTCACACCAGGAACATAAGGAACGTATAAAAAGTGACGAACGACAGTTCACAAAAGGAACGTAGAATGAAGAAAGTGAAAAAAAAGAGCAGCGAGTGGACAAAACCTGTGAAAAATGAATTAACGTCACTGTGACAAGAAAACAGCAGAGATGCACAGTAAAGCGTACATTTCGTAATCAATGCAAATTTAACTAACCGTACCGAAACGACGTTACCCGATAAGCCTGCTGAGCAAATATTTATTTGCCACTAATTAATCCGTCAGTCGTTCGAACGGGATTTCAGTATAAAAAATTGAAACGTCAAATCGTCAATAATAACGTCGATAATAAACACGTGATTGACTTCGTTAAAATTCAATAAAGAATCGCGCATTGTTACGATCTCGTTTTCATAGCGACCGGTGTCGTTGAACAATTTAATTTTCTATGCGGTTTCACAGGAATCGCTGGGTTTTCATACAACGAAAATCAATGTTCAAGAGAGGAACGCGGTTGAGGTAAAAAGTACAGACTGATAAATAACTTGGACTAAGGTCGGTTCGTGTTTTCATATCATTTAGAAATGCTACGATGTAGGGGTTCAAAAATTTGAAAAAAATGGTTTCCCTATTGCGAGAAACATTGACACGGGCTATAGGCCTTTGTTCGACTGTTGAGGTTAGAATTTTGAGAGCGGCGAATTTTGAGTAAAAGTTTAACGGGGTGTTTCGATATAACGGGTGTATGGATTTTTATCGTCGGACACATCTACGCCTGTGAAATGGAACAGGACAGCATACTTATACGTAGAGTAAACAGCTATCGGTTATACACAATGTCGAGTATCAAGCTAAGCCAATTTTAATGATTTAAAACGAATAAATTAATCGTCCCCGAGTTATATCGAACAGACTTTATTTTTTTTTACCCACCCAGTACCATAGAATCGTCGACTAATTGACCGGAATTGTTGGCGATAGTCGATTGCCATCGGCTGTACCTGCCATAGTAATCCGCGCTCGAGCGATTCATCCCGTTTAACCCAATTGATTATTAATCGAACTTGATTGGTCGACAGGTCGGTTTTATCCGCACGACAACGTCCAATTATCCCGAGCGAGGGTTAATTACCGAATCGCCACCAGTCCGGGAATGTTGGTAGCGAGTGAAAAACTTACCTTCGAACTTCTCTCCGGACTCACCTAACCTCTTTAACCAATTTACTTTTTCCCAGCAGAATCTCAACTCGCCTGTACTTGTCGCTCGAGTATCGCGTTTAATTCGCAAAATCGGCCGTCGCAAGTTATTGCCGATCACGAAAGTTTTCGTATGTCTACTCTTTCGCCAAAGCCGTTACGTCTGAGCTTCTACAGAATTTCGTTCGAATAACCAGGAGCTCGTATTTCCTATTGAAAACGTGACAATAATTTCGATCTTTTTCCTACCTACTGGTAAATGACACATTCCGATACGTTCTTTTGTCACGCTGCATTACTCCTGCGAATAGCCAGCGAAACTTATAGAAAACAGTGTGAAAGCAGTTTCGACAGGGACGGTAAGGATAAAACGAATAAAAGTCTACAGCAACGTGAAGCTACGTACACGGGCTAGCTGATTTTCCGATAAACTCGAGAAACCTGGATTTAACCAGCCAACGGTATACGGCTTCGGCAAGCCACAGAAAAACGATTACATTAACTTGGCAGCGGCAGCCGTGTTATTCACCAAAAATTTTATTCCACAGGACATCCATGCTACAATTTTAAATAACAAAAACGTAGAATCATTAACAAGTTAAAACCCTTAATTTTGAGCATTCACAGACAATCGACTAATACTACATTTTTCTAATAAAAATTAATTCTTTTATTATGCAAACTTCGAATAATCCCAGTTAACTTTTGAAGCAGGAAAAAATTCTCTTTCCCCTTTACTTCTTTTTTATTTTTTTATTTCCCGCCTACTCGTTTCTCGCGAAGCACAAGATTAGGCCCGAGGCTTTGGCCTTGAGGCTTTTAGGTCTATACCTAAGTGGAAAAGTTGGCCTTTCGTAGTATGCAGGAGAATTGAACGAGGGGGTTGATATCCTGGAAATTTTTCCTTGAGACTACCCCCTTCCCCCCTTCCCCCCCTTCCCCGCCGTCTATAGGACTCCGAGTTTCATCCTTGGGTTATAACGATAACGAACAACAGCGAAACGGCTCTAGAAGTTTCTCTGGCTCGAGTAATGATAAGGCTAAGCGAAGAACCCAGTGGCATTTCCTATAACGCTGGGAACGGTCGGTCGTTGAACCATCGATCCAATACGAGCTAATTTTGTTGCTTCAATTTTTCTTTGGTTCAAAATTTCAGTCCGATTTACTGCCAGGGCGAATTGCTCAAAACCATTCAACTGGCCGGACTGTACGATGACAGTAAAACGTTCGTCGACATGTCCCAGTTGAACGATCCGGATGTGACTCTCAGCAAGTAAGCAGAAAATAAATAGTGCCGGGAAGGAGTCTGAGGAAAAAATAATATTAATTAATAAAGATGAACTCTAGCTTTCAGAAATTAATGAAGGAAACAAACAACAATCCAAATACCACTCAGCTGCGAGAATTCGTAAAGGAGAACTTCGTATCCGAAGCTGAACTGGAAGATTGGAGCCCGAGCGACTGGACGAAAAGTCCAAAGATTCTGAACAGAATCCAGGATCCGAATTTCCGCGAGTGGCTGGAGCAATTGAATCTCATCTGGAAAACATTATCGAAGAAGGTCAGGAAGGACGTGTCAGAAAATCCAACTAGACACAGTCTGATATACGTAGAAAATGGATTCATCATACCTGGTGGAAGATTTAAAGGTTATTCTTTACTTGGTTTTTAAACCGACTCTGAATAAGGGTTGTAAAATTTTATACATTTTTTCCCCTTTTTTTTCATCAAAGAATACTACTACTGGGATAGCTACTGGGTCATGGAGGGTTTATTACTCTCGGATATGCACCAGACGGTCAAGGGGATGATCTTGAATTTCCTTTACTTGGTCAAGACTTACGGCTTTATTCCAAACGGCGGTCGCGTCTACTATCTCATGAGAAGTCAGCCACCCCTTCTTATCCCTATGGTAAGAAACAATTTTCTCGATAAGAAATTCAAACTCATGAGTGAAGCATAAGGGTTCCAGGAGATTCAGAGATTGGTTGATAAGACTTGAGAATTTTTTTGATAATACCTTCTCTGAGATACACTGACTCATTAAGGATATCAGTCCTCTAATCAGCTTTTGAGATTCGTTAGGACCCTGTAAGGGCATTCCACCCTTAGATAAATAAGGGTTGGAAGGTATAGGACAATAAGCTGGTTACACGCTGAGAAAGTATATGAAGAGAGAAGAAATTTTTGTATTATTTTAAAACCACGGAGGGGGTTAATTCACCCCCCACCCCCTTCGTTTAATTTATTGCAAAACTTTCAGCCTCTAATGGCTGGTATAATTCTTGCGATCAGTTAATGAATATATACTAAAGAGATTTTGCCTTAAAGCAGACCCCCACTCGACATTATTCAGCTTGAAAACTGGTAAAGGGGTGAGTTTTCCAGTGTTTTAGAAAACGGGAACGCGACCCAACCACCCCCTCAGGGCTTTACCTCCCCCCGACCTCAGTTGCTAGCGAATTTTCGATATTACTAGCTTAATTTTTTTTTCTTGTGATTACAAAGGTGTTTCAACCTCTGCCAAGTAAATACTGTATATGTTAATTAATATATATACTCTTTTCTAATCAGTAGTAACAAGTAAGAACTTCTCTGTTTGTCTTCCAGAGGAAAGTACCACTTCCCTTATGAAAGATTCAAGAAAAGTACAAATAAACGAGTTCACTTTTTGTTTGTCCAAACGAAATCCAACCTTCGAACCGGAAGTTAGTAAATTTTTAAGAATTTTGTAAAATGATAAATCCTTAGGTTCTCTTGTTTCTTGAGAACTTTTAACGTCTGCTATCTCTTTACGGATGTGACTACTGTAAGTACTATGCGCTATCCAGTATATACTGGAAGCTTTGGCAATACGAGACTTTACTGCAAAACTTTAAACGGGTTTCATAGCGTTGAAAGAAGAGACACGTTTCTCAGCTCCCTCAGGAGTTTCCCGGAAAGTTTCCTATTACCTCAGTTATAGGTATACTCTACGTAGATGCGTATACAGTGTCGTATAACACACTCTGTTTTTCCTTTGTAACAGGAATTCGCCACTAGGAACTTTGATCCTCTGATAATAGACATGTAAATTCAAGGAAAATATCCACGCAATCTGTTTTCAGGTCGATAAATATATGGAGTATACGAACGACCGTCGATTCCTCCACGAGATCATCGGTATCCTGGAGAAGGAATTTGCATATTGGCAACGAAATCATGCGATAGATGTAGAGAAGAATGGCGTTACATACAAAATGTCAAGATATATAGTGAGTAGCGAGGGGCCAAGGCCAGAAAGTTATAGGTTAGTATTTGGAATTCATTTTTTTAATGAACATTATTTAAAAGTTTTCTCGGTAATAATAATTATATGAATCTCTCGTTAGCGAGGATTACTTACTGGCTCGGGGTAAGAGTGACGATGAACGAAATTCTTATTACGAAGATATCAAGGCTGCTGCAGAAAGTGGATGGGATTTTTCGGCGCGATGGTTCATTACTGGTAATGGTGCTAGGGGTAATCTCACTGACGTGGCCACCAGATATATCATCCCCGTTGATCTCAATGCATTCCTTCAAAGGAATGCACGACTACTTAGCGAATTTCAGCTGAAACTTGGCAACATTGCGGTAAGAAATTAATTAATACTCGCCTCATTTAATGTCTGATAATCGCCAGTAGTCTAGCTTGATATCAGTGTACTATTATGCCGTCGTATCTGGCTGTGTCCTGGATCACGCTTTACGATTTATCTCACTTTAAACTTCCCGCCAACAGAGTTTACATTGTAATACGCCTCGTGTCCTGTGAACACACGCTGCGCCCTGTGAGAACCAGGCTTGCTTTCCAATTGGAAAATCACTAGACAAATGTGCACAATTGTCTACGCACTGTTGTTCCAATTACGACACGAGTCGACAAACGCGTACACAGATATAGTGTTTATCCCTAGATTTTAATTGCGAATCGAATGGACCAAACAAAGAGCAGGAAATTCAAATCTTGTGTCGAATTTGTGGAAATGCAAGAAGCAAAGATCTTTAATGTTGGTTGAAGAGGTGAATAATGATTGTATGCAAATTGTTGTAAAAAGTATTTTCTGTATTTTCATTTAACTTTGTTTCATGAAAATATCTACATAGAAGAAATGCGATTGCATTAAAAGTTTTGGTCAACAGTTCTTTCACGAATAGATACATAGGTATCAAAAGTCCCAAGATCTTTAACAATTTTACTACACGCATTGTTCCAATTGATCTGAAAAATAGTGTGTAGACGTTTGTCGACATACGTCGACACAAGTCGTGTAATTGGAAATCACCCCAAGTATATAAAACCGTTTGAAGTTAGCTCAGTTGTGACAACTTCCGAACGAAAAAAAGCCAGTCTCGTCATGTCGCTACTCTTGATGCGAAAGACTACAAATATGTGTATTAAAAACGATAGGAATGACAGGAAATCGGAAAAGTTTCAATAAAGAAGAAAGAAAATTATATAAATATTATTCGAAAGCTCTCGTTGCGATTCATTGCCGGAGGGAAACTGCTTTTTATTCTACGTATCCGAGTTTCTCGTTTGAATTCGAAGATGGCGCTGAGCATCGTGACAGTCGGGAATGACGGAACGACGGTTGACGTGAATTATTTCACCGGTTTTGCCTTGCTCGCTTGCACTTATCGTTTCTCTTTGTCAATTCAATCTTGTAGAAGTCACGGTACTACGAGGACATAGCCAAGGAATATCAAGTTGCCATTGACAATGTTTTATGGAACGAAGAAAAGGGTATCTGGCTAGACTACGATATCAAGAACAAGAAACAAAGGAATATCTTCTACCCCACGAACTTGACACCTCTGTACACTAAGAGCTACGATCTATCAAGGTCAAGGGAATATGCAGATAAGATTGTCAATTATCTAAACAGCATTGGAATCATCGACTACATGGGTAAGAGCTAGATACATAACCTGCACTGTCAAGCTTACCCTATATCTTCAATGTCCTCTATTTTCCATCCTTCTGTGGACAATACTCGTTCTCCATCTTTCTGTCATTGTTTCTTTATACTTTTTACTCTTTCGTTCCTGCACCGGAACTCTACCAGAGATTCTTATACGTCTAAGTCCATTGATATATACGTGTAACTAGGCCGCAAGGATACTCGACGTCTCCCTACAAGCAGGTCGCACGAGGAAGATTGATTTCCGCCAGTGATACAAAAGTCATACCGAATTGCATCGCTGATAGTGCCAGTAGTCAAGAACGATCCTCGTGAGAATATTATCACCGATAAAGGACGCAGCATCTTAGTATTGCTAGTAGCATCTGCCTACGATTCTGTATCCTCGTGCACGCTGGAACGGTTATCTATCTTCTTGCTTGGTTGAGCGAATGGAGTATAGAAAGAAGATGGGAAAAGAACGTGCTTTATACCTCACGGCTGATCGCGTGTGAACGACCCTGTAGGATCTAAGACGATATTCACTATCGTACTATGAATTTCTAAGAGCATATAGGTATATACCATGCCCTGAATTCACTACAGAAACCGAACAGAGGTCGCGTGATATATACGAGCGAAATTTTTCCTTCCACTTCCTGTCTGTTATGTAGCTACTACTGGATCGGTTGTACAGTGTGATTCAGGGTTTTAAATAAGAGTGTAATATCGTGAGATGTATCGTTTGCATATGTAAAATATTATACCGAGCTGTACCTATTTGCTTCTAGCCGGATGCGGTATATTTTGCAGAGCAGAATACGCTAGATCCTTTATCTAACATAAAATCACATAAAATCACGTCGCGTTGTGCGCTTCTACATTTTATGGGTACATTTATCTTCGTGTGCACGACCATAGCCATCTTTACGAACAATTCTTAAAGTCGGAAACCGTGGCAAATCTCTGGAGCAATCAACACCCTTCTAGTTCTTTGTAGTAGATCTTGTATGCTAGCATAGATGGGTACCAGTAGTAGGAATGTTTGAAATAGATGAAAATTTTGCATAACTGCTACCAATTTTATTTGCAATTTCCACAATTGGGAATTTAAAACTCGAGTGTAATTTCCTTAAAATTTAACAGGTGGCACTCCGACGTCCTTGGACCCGACCGGAGAACAATGGGACTACCCTAATGCCTGGCCACCCCTACAGTCCATCATCGTTAAGGGTCTGCACGAGACAGGGTGGGAACCTGCAACCAGTCTGGCCAAAGAATTGGCAACTAGGTGGCTTCGTGGAAATCATGCTGGTTACCTCACATATGGTATAATGTGTGAAAAGGTAAGTGACACTGTAATTCTAATTCATATTTTTGTCTATCCCAGGCACGGCTGTACCACAGCATCCGTTGACATGTTTAATTTCCGTATGGTGGCACCAGTGAATGGAACGCCGGATAAATATTATTATAACGTTAGTTCCCAATGTGCATGCGAACCCAAACAGATGTCGCCTTGTTCCTACAGGAATATCGCATAAATAATTTAACAAAATACTAGACAGGAAATATCCAGTATGTGTGGATATCTAATCAATCACGTTATCGTTTCTCTGAAAGCATAATATGGAGTAAAACGTCTAAATTTATCACAGACGGATGAGGAAACCAGGTAGACCCATCCACGAAAACCATGGAAACAATACTGGAAGCAAACGGTTTCTGCCTGGCGAGTAAAAACCTGACATTTTTCGTTTTCTTTTTTTTTTCTCTCACAAAACCAAATAATACAATGCTTCTTCCCAGTTTCTTGCATTACTGAGTGCCTACTTGGATGTTTGTTTACGTTGCTGCCTCCGCAGGAAAAAAAGAAATTATACCTTTGACACGAGATGAATGTCGTGAGATTTTTTCGCACGATCACCAGCATCCCCTTCTTACTCTTCATCCCTTAATGGAAACATAGCTGCGGACGCTTGGAGCGGTTAAATAATTCTTTTTGAACCGAATTCTACGTCCGTCCTTCTTCAGTGCATTACGCCATTCTTCTCGTAGCTTTACAATGCTCGGTAAAAAGAAGGATACGTGCGAACGTCCACGCATTAGCCAAAGAGCCGGATAGTGGGGAGGAAGATACATAAATTTACCGGAAAAACATGAAAACCCAAAATCGTTCATCATCCCTTGCTCCAACGTGAATTTTTCAAATGATCACCCCTCATTATTCTCCATCATGCTCTGCATTACTTTTCGCGTATTTTTAGGAACCACTCTGTGGGATATACGTATACATACAGAACATTCGCATTAATATTATTAAGTTTATCCGCAGAGTTTTCAAAATAATATCGTTAAGTAACAAGCTTTTCGCAGAGACACGAAATTTCTTCTTAATATAAAAGGGGAAAGATAAGAACAGAAATTCAGAGAAAAGCTTCACGTTCGCTTTATTATATCCCGTCACTCGCGAAGACTTCTAAAAATATGTAGGATTGCAAAAAAAAAAGGGCTCAAAATATACGTGTACATTTGTGATAATCTATTTTCAGTCTTTTTCACCATTTCGTAAATTCTAATAACGCACTCAGAGACCTTTTCATGTGTTTTATGAAGTAATACTTGTTAGCTGCGCCCATAGTAAACAATTCTAAAAGGACTAACATTTTTTTGGAAATTCTAACGTCTTGATACACATACACACACACTTTGTGCAAGGCGCTAAGTAATCTGATGGCACTTTCACGACCAATGCATTCCAACAATAAATTCTTTTGTGATTATCCCATGCAAAATATTTAGGGTTCAATGGAGCAAGTTCAATAGAATTTTCCAAATAATCAGGGACTTTTCAGAATCTCGAAAACCATATGTAACATTGCAAAAGACTATCCAATTTAAACACAGTGGTTATATCTGATAGCTGTCATTTATATACACATCATTTATTTACATATAGAATTTATATCAAATTATGTTTGAACGAGATGATTGCATAACACTTGTAACAGAACTACAGCTTTCAAACTTCACGACCCTCCATATAAATAGGGGATAATTTAGCCCAAAAGCCTCATTTGAAGTTAGCCCGTCCATTTCATATTTCACCAAATCATATTCAAATGGGCGTTTAGTCTGAATCATCATATATATTTATATATGTAATTCGTAATACATAAAGGGCCATTCACATATGTAATACATACATGGTTATTCGCACAAGTACACCGCCTGAAGTTACCATGTCCATTCGATTTTTATGGCAGAACCAACTTCAGTTCGTTCTTTTGTGCCTAATAACCCTATATATACTACATATATAGTATGATATATTATTACCTTAAATGAGGCTATTATTTCTATTGGCCTATACAGACGCTAAAGATGAAATCAAAGCAGTGAATAGAAAATAGCTTTGCCGAAAGCAGCTTGCGCCGGAGTCCTGAGAAATTCTAAGTAATTTCGTGGGTAAATTGTAGCTAATAGGGGTAGCCTCGGGTAAAGCTTTTCAGTTGATTTGTGGCGTGTCGTTTAAATTTTTAAAGAGACGTCGTCGACCTTGACCCTCGTGCTTCGTGCTTAATCCACTTTTAAATCTAACGACGAGATTGGTAACGGACCGCCAAGCACGAGACTCGTCTAGCGTAATATTTGAAATTAAATCTTTTACAAATTACAATAATATCAGCGCGAAAGCTAATAAGCTACCAATGGTAATTTATTTGGAATATAAAAAATCACAGCAAACGTAGATTAATTTTATAAAATTATGCACGACCACGTAATGAGTCTGGCATCGAAATATTTCGTATGCGTTCGTAAATTCTTCTTTTTCATTTAATCGGTACAGGTCGATTGTCCGAACGACTTTGGTTAAGAAATTTTAATTAATTTACTATAATCTAATGCAAATAAATTTTGTCTTCGGATGAGCCTGTTTCATCTGTCTACTTCGTTGCTTACAGTACGACGCGCTGAAACCAGGTGAATGTGGAGGAGGTGGAGAATATCAAGTTCAAGCTGGGTTTGGATGGACCAATGGCGTAGTCTTCGAACTGTTAGATTTATATTCGTCAATGACGTCGACCGATTCCGAAACTATCATTGCTTGCAAGGATTGCGTCGACAGATAAATCGGTAACTATTTATTAATATACGCGTTTATTAAATATATTTCTAATTTACACATACAATCGCATGTCACATTTGAGCAACGCAAAGTCGTACTTGAATTTTGAGATTTTACGAAAAAGAGTCCATGAATTTAATGCAATATATAAATTTCAAATCACGCGTTAAAAATCGTATACATGGTTATTTTGTAAAAAAAAATATTCAGAGTCACGTGCGAACTCTTAACAAAATTCCTTTTCGATCTGTAAAAAAGAAACACCAACTCACGAACCGTCTACAGCAATGATGTTCAGTTATAATGCGAATAGATAAAACTGTACATTCCCATCGTCTGCACAATTGATAAACCATTAGAAATTCATGGCTGCACCCCATTTCATTTAAAAGCTTTTGATTACGAACGCTTGAGAGTGCATTATCACGGTCGCAGTGGATTACTTGGAAAGTTGCCTTAAAGTCTGAATAAAGCGGGCAGATTTTTTGAAAGGAATTATATTTATTCAGGTAAATTAGCCTTCTTACATGAAAATAGCTGGAGGAAAGTCGAAAGAATCCCAAGTAATTTAGAGGGTGGAATCGCTCGTTTATCAAGTGCCTCTCCTGTTACTTAGACTTACTGTTGTTACTTTTCTTTTTCTCAAGTTTACTAATTCAACAAGTACGTTAATTCAATGCTTGTCGCAGTGCCATCTCTCGTTTTTTTCCTACAACCTCACTCTTGTACATCATTCTTGCAGTAGTTCTATACAGTATACCCTTGAGTAGCAGTAAATTTTAGATGAACTTATCTACTCCTAGTATGTTACATATGCACTTATACTTTTTTATTCCTATAATATTACACTGAGAACCGGTTTTAGAGCCTATCTATTATGTAAGGCTTTAAATTCATGCTTAGCCTATCAATTCAGGTTTTGGCCTATCTACGCTTTATCTGTCAAATAATATAATATAAGGGTTAGTGATGTTCTAGTTTAGCCAACGGCTAACTTGATCCTACTTCATCTTGCAGATTTCCACGGAGATTATCAATTACTAGTTAATGATACTAAACACATGCTTTCAGATGGCGAGAAACCTCACAAAAGGCATCATCCTAAGTATTAATCCTGCACGAGTCTAGTCCTCGAGGAAACATCGAAATTTCTTAGTGAGGAGTAAATATGTAACTATGTTATTGTATATAGTTGGTACATATGGATACATATGTACGGACCGCGATAACCTCAAGTCGCTTTAGAACCGGCGACAATGACGTATGAATACTTAACGGGAGAGACGCTTTGAATTTCATTCTTGGAATTCCTGTTTCTGTTGCACGATTCATTTAGCTTGGCTCCGGCAATGAAGTAACAATAGCCGTAACAGAGTGCAGTAAAGAAGAAAATAAAATAAAACTAAAAGGATAAGGACCTAAAATTGCACGTTATTTGGACGCCTTTGTCAGTATTGTAGAGACGTTAATGTTAATTTTAATGATAATTGTAAAAGGATTAGGCGTTAAGGTACAAACGAAAAAAAAAATAAGTAGGGTCTTGAGAGAGTAAAGTGAAAGATTTGGGCAAAAATATAATTTATTCTTAGGATGTAAATTATTTCATTTCATTTTGATCTTTTCTCCCCGTTTTCATATCCAAGCTTAAAGAAATCCTTGGTAATAACGTTAAACGTTGCCGTTACTGTTCCTTGAACTTTCATTCGCGTTACTGTAACAAAAAATGCCTTAATCTTCGTTCTCATGGTACTTTCAAGGCAAATAAAAATGCTTCTCTCACACTCTCGGCCATTTCCGGTTGCTAAGATCGTCGGATCTATCAGTTCCGGTCTTCTTCCAGTCAACCAGGCTGAAAACTGTTGCATTACCGAAGACGACTCTGGTACATATATTGAAATCCTGGGACAGATATACGTCGAGTAATATAATAATAAGCTATTAGGATTGTATTTGCTTAAATGAAATATCCATACGTTTTCTTGTGACGTCCTGTACTTAAAGGCAAATGGCAGACGCCGTATCCTCTGATAACGTCATGTCCAAAAAAGTCGAGACCGTAAATAGAGAGTATCAATTGCGGCCCTAAAACCGTATGATTTTGTTTAACAAGAAAATCACAGTAAACTAGTGCTGTTTCGATTAATAAAGAAAACTTGCACCTACAGCCATGTGGACTTGAGCTCTTGAACGTGACGTTCAATGGAAAATTCCAAACTGCACGATCTCGTGTAACGCCACCTTTTTTACTCATCTGGGTAAGACCCTCTTCGATTCCCTGAACATTGAATAGACAAAATAATTGTATCAGGCTCAATCGATAACGAAACAAAATCAAATAATACACAATCTAATTAATTGCAATCACCGTAACCAGGCTCCACTCAGGACCAAAATGGTAGCCATGCTTGCAGTAAACGTTGTCGATATCGTAAAATTCTGCGTACTCAATCGCCCCGGTTACAGCGACATAAAATTCACCACATTCCTGCGACATTCTTTGTAGCGTCCAGTATTTTACTTCTACTCGAGCCCAATGCAACGGGTAAACGTGACAAGATAGTAAGAGTCTCCAAACAGGTGTTTAGGATGTGTTGTTATTTGATGTTACCATAGAAACGGCGCATGCGCACTTGCTAGACTAAGAACGACGGTTATATCAAACGAAGAAGACAAATATCAATTTCAATAACTTTATTAGATCTCGCCGATTACGCGTGATCCTAGATTTACATTAGATTACTGAAATCAGTCGTAGTATAACGAGCTAGCGAATCTCAAGTTTATACATAAAAATTTGCTAAATAACATGATATATGTATATATGTACAAGATCACCGAGTAAGGGTAATTCTCGTTATGGCTCTTGCGATTTAACGGCGCACGCGTTGACCTCGGGGTTGTACACGTTTTTTTTCTTCATGATAAAAAGGACAGGCGCACGCTGATCGTTAAATCCCTTAGTGAACTAGAAATTACTTCTACTTTGTTTTCGGCAAGGTAAAAATCATGCGTGAGGTCGGACTTATCTTAAGCGACACGTAATTAACAATCGATTCCAGAATACTAAAAAAACTCAGCTAGCTTGGTATCCAATCCAGAAATTATTTCGCTCCTACGCAGTGTAACAGTATGTATTAGTATCCCGCGCGGAGTCATCGAAATACCGCGAGATTAATAATCTCAATTATTTATTTTAACAAGTTTATATCCTACACCCATCCTCTATTATTATACAATCTACACTTCTAGGACCTTTCTTTCTTGACTATTTAGTCACTCTGGTTACTTCAGAACCGAGTCTTACGACTAGCTCATGTTAAAGCCGATTAATAACAGTGAGAAATGACATGATCAATCAATATCAAATCGTCTTCTCGGTGACCCAATCTATAGCGTAACTAGCTGTAATTGTGTGCAATGTTTCGCGATGGTGAATTTTCTTTCTGAAACTGTATGCTTAACGTCCGGATGCAATTTCCTTCATGCGATTCAAAGCCGAACCCGCCTTGAACCATTCAATTTGCTGCTCGTTCAGTGTGTGGTTAAGTGTGATCTTTTCAACCGTGCCATCCTTGTGCTTAATCTCTGCCTGAACTGGTTTACCTGGTGCAAGATCTTTTAGACCAAGTAAACTGATCTTGTCAGTGGGCTGGATCTTGTCGTAATCGCTAGGATCAGCGAAAGTCAGTGGCAACAGACCCTGCTTCTTCAGATTTGTCTCGTGAATACGAGCAAAGCTCTTGACGATGATGGCGCGCGCACCCAAGTGACGTGGCTCCAGGGCGGCGTGCTCGCGAGAAGAACCTTCGCCGTAGTTCTCGTCGCCTATAGCTACCCAACTGACACCGTTCTTCTTGTAGTAACGGGCTACGTCAGGTACCGTACCCCACTCACCAGTCAGCTGATTCCTGACCTTATTCATCTCGCCATTTTCAGCATTAACAGCTCTGTACAGACATTTATTTATTTTATCATGAATAATTGAACGTTCGGACAATTGAATTTATAACTCACCCGATAAACATATTGTTGGAAATGTTGTCCAGATGACCACGATACTTGAGCCAGGGTCCAGCAGCTGAGATGTGATCAGTAGTGCATTTTCCCTTAACCTTGATCAGGACAGTGAGGTCGGTCAGATCCTTGCCGTTCCATTTGTCAAAGGGTTCAAGTAGTTGCAATCTCTGGGACTTGGGGTCGACGTCGACCTGGACTTTGCTACCGTCAGGTGGAGGAGCGTCGTAGGTATCCATACCAGGGTCGAATCCACGACTAGGAAGCTCATCACCTACAAAAAGAGGAGATCAACCTTTGCAATTTTCATAGGGAATTTATAAATAATTTATTCTGGACGTTCCTAAAGTACTAACCGAACGGATCATCCAAGCTGAACTCTTTGCCGTCAGCACCCTTGAGTTTATCAGTGACCGGATTAAAGTCCAAACGTCCAGCAATGGAAAGAGCTGTAACCATCTCAGGACTCGTCACGAAAGCATGAGTTGCAGGATTCGCGTCGTTACGTCCAGTAAAGTTACGGTTGTAGGAAGTGACAATAGTGTTCTTTTCACCCTTCTTGATATCCTGACGATCCCACTGACCAATACAAGGTCCGCAAGCATTGGCGAGTACCACACCACCGAATTCACGAAGAGTCCCAGCCTATGAGACAGTTAATTAAGTAAATACAAAACTTTCTACTAGAATATAATATTAAATTAGAATTGACGTGCTGTAGCAAGATCTAATTAAAAACAGAGCAAATTGCGATGTTGCATCTATGTACAACAATGTCTAGCAATTCATTTGCAATGCCTTGACCCAACATTCAAATTGCATAAATACAATGTTCAATAAGGGCCAAAAAAGAATCTCCATTAATATTCAAAAACTTACAATTCCGTCACGCTCGATGGTAGCACGAATCTGTTCTGAACCAGGTGTAACATTGAACGTTGACTTGGACTTGAGACCATGTTTCAAAGCTTGTTTGGCAATGCTAGCGCATCTGCCCATATCTTCGTAAGAGCTGTTCGTGCAAGAACCAATGAGACCGACCTTGATCTCGTTAGGCCATCCATTCTTTTTGGCGGTAGCGCCTGTTTACACAGATCAACAAGAGTAATCAGAGGCAATAAATAAACATCATACGAAGTTTCTAACTTTCGTAAAGTCACTCGTGCGAAACTAGATAAGATTAAAGCTTCAGAGAACATACCCAGTTTTGAGATAGGATGGGCAAGGTCCGGGGTAAACGGTCCGTTTACATGTGGTTCCAACGTCGAGAGGTTAATTTCAATAATCTGATCATATTTAGCACTAGCGTCAGCAGTCAGAAGAGTCTCCTTATATTGATCAGCAGCAGACGCAATAGCTTCACGTCCAGTAGACTTGAGGTAATCTTGCATGCGTCCATTGTAAGGGAAAACGGAGGTCGTAGCTCCAATTTCAGCACCCATGTTGCAAATAGTCGCCATCCCGGTACAGCTGATGCTATCAACACCAGATCCATAGTATTCTACGATAGCACCAGTGCCACCCTTGACAGTGAGAATATCAGCAACCTTCAAGATGACATCTTTGGGGCTGGTCCATCCCTTAAGTTCTCCAGTAAGTTTCACACCGATGACCTTGGGACATTTTAACTCCCAGGGGATGTTCGCCATTACGTCAACGGCATCAGCACCACCGACTCCAATACAAAGACCACCGAGACCACCTCCGTTAGGGGTATGCGAATCGGTACCGATCATCAAGAGACCCGGGAAAGCATAATTCTCGAGGATAATCTGATGGATGATACCAGAACCTGGATTCCAAAAACCAACTCCATACTTAGCTCCTGCTGTCTTTAGGAAATTGTAGACTTCCTTGTTGACATCCTTCGCACGCTGCAAATCTTTTTCTCCATCAATTTGAGCCTCGATCAAGTGATCACAGTGGATCGTTGATGGTACAGCCACTCTTGGAAGACCTAAAAAATAATAATTGGATTTAATAACAATTGTTCATCTCACAATCTTTCATCTATACTTTTAGACCATATTCTAATTACCAGAGCTGATAAACTGTAACATTGCCATCTGCGCAGTAGCATCTTGCATGGCAACACGGTCAGGTCGCAACCTCAGGTAACTTGTTCCACGAACAACTTCCTGATTTTGAGGATCATCCAAATGAGAGTATAAAACTTTCTCAGATAGTGTCAGAGGTCGATTCAGTCTGTGATTAAAACAAAACAGTTAAAAATTTTCTGCTTTATACAAACATTATCTATTTATGTTCTATGCCGTACCGTTTCTTAACGATCTTGATGTTATTCTCCAGTTTATCATATGGGAGGTAAGAGGTTTGATCGAATTTGGACATTGCCACCTTCGCAGCAGCGAAGCTTAATGGACTTGCACTGAAGCATCTTTGCTGAATGTCTGCCGCAAAGCCAGTTAATTTCTATAAACAGAATATCAAAAAAAGTTGGTATGACAGTAACAACTCATCCTTTTACATTCAAAAAATGTTAAAGCAATATACATACCAGGAACTAAATCAAAATCAATTTTTATCCTGGTACAATAAATCACAGATATCATGCGTGTGCCAGGAATTATAAAAGTGGCCCAAAACAAAAATATCAAAAGTTAGAGTTCGTCACTGAAGAAGAGTATTTATACATATATATAAAAACGAAAAAATCTAAGTATCTCAAAACAAAAACATGATTCAGGCTATTTTCGTAATCACTGGCATATATATGCATATGTTTATCCTGTGCGACGCGCAGAAGTGCTTGTTATATTAAATTGATAAGATACGTATCACATTAAAGATAAAATTAAATAAGCAAGCAACGTCAGAGATTGTTAAGAGGAATTCTCGATGATATTTATCCAATTAGTTTCAAATTCTATTGATGTTTTAAATGTTCCCACAGCTGCCGTCGAAGAACACTATCACGGGATGCCGATATGTCAACCATAGGCGTAGCAGACGACGTAACATTAGATTATCATACATAACTTTAAGATTAAATATAATACAGTTTTATGACCTATGATATTTTCCGTGCAATGTATAAGAAGATATATCAATTCATGAAACGAAATTTTTAGATAAAGAATATCTTGATCTTCAACGCCACATGAACGCACCAGGCAATATAACCTCAAAAAATATCATCGATACGTTTTTCAGATTGCCGTTACGTAATGCTCAGGGTATTTTTCTATTTTTACTATTCGCCACCTTCCACGTATAGATAGTAGGACAAGATTGAAGTTCCAACTTGAACAAATCAAAACCAAAATCCTAAAGAAAATTCTCATCAGTAAAATAATTTATGTGAAATTCTTGACACAATGGCGAGCAATCAGAAATATGAATGGCGAATATCAAAGAAGTCTGATCCTTATGAATGGTAGGTAGCATAAAGATTAAAAATGTTCACAAAATTAATTAACGTATCCTTAACTATAAGTCTCCAGGACATCAATCAATTCTTCCTATGAAATTGGATACTGTAAAGACGTAGTTGACCTCTGAAGGAGGTCGGCAAGAGCTCTTAGCAACGATAGAATATTTCGCAACTACTAGCGATATTCACAGTGATAATTGTCCTAAGTATATTCTAACGATACAACGATCATTCTAGTATTGCAAGAAATAGCGTAAAGATGTTCTCATAGTTATTCTTCCTACCTGTGCACGGAAAACCCGAACGTAGTACGACATTATTGCAAAACCAGATCACCCGTGACGTCGTAACTCGTGAAAAAGAACAAGCGCAAGCGCGTTATCGAGCAAAGGACTCTTATGTGGCAGTTCTTCTCAAACCGGCCACCAGAGAACTGAGCTTAACCTGCCGTACTTCGTACCCTGATGTTAATATTAAACTATAGCGCATGCGCATGTCTTAATCAGATCAATTCACGTGGATGCTGCAATTTTACAAAAATGTATGTATGTAAATTTCGTTATTGATAGTACCATCGAAAAATTGTCAGCAGTTACAATTATACTTATAAAACTCTGTTCCAGAAACTATCATTACTATTCCGATGTTTTGTTCGTTAAACAAGATAATGATGACTTTTTGAGATTTCCCAACTGGTTGAGAACTTATTTCGGAAAGCTCGGCATAATTCTGGTGCTTTTTTTCCTTTTCTTATCACAATTTTGTTTTATTCAGTTTGCTAAAGGAAACACGTGGGACTAGGATCGTACAAAGTTGAATGATTCGTATAAAATATACCGCAAATAAAATACGAATCTGCAGGAGTGTCCTGTGAAAGAACACATCCAATTTCTAATGTCGATAATTTAGGATTTATCATTTGCTATGTTTTGTGGTCTCATGATGATCTTGTCTCATGGTAGATCTTGTAAAATAGGTTGCAGCTGTTTTATCTTGTGTCTGTTATACTATAGCTAGTGTAAAACTTCGCACATCATTAGCATGGCTCGTTACAGCTTTACGATTGTTAAGACTACTATGTTTGTATAAACCTGTTAGCATTCATAAAGATCTAATTATATCCTGTTTTGTATAAATTAAACTTGGCTCTTTCTTGGCGTATTATCATGTTGCATAATACATATTCATATTTTTTTATTACTGTGTTTTAAAAATATAACAGCTTCTTTTATATGCTGTCATTGAGTTGTACCTATTGGATTATCAAATTTACTGATGATTACCGGCAGAATATAACTTTGTTTAGATGAAGAGGAAGGAGGAAACAAATAATTATAAATTGTTATTGCAGTAAATCAGGAGTAATCTTTTTCCTATAATATTATCTTGATTCAAAGAGATACTTGTATTAATTTATGATGAACTTATTAAGTCACTTTATTTATGTTTAGTAATTGTATTATTTATGGAACACGGAGCAAATTAATATCGTTGTATACATTGTCTATATTAATTGATAAAAAATTTCGAGTTTTTTGAGAGTGGAATTCTCAAATTAAAGATAGTATATCAATACTCTGTAAACAAGATGTTGTCTACATCGAAAAGGCGCATATTTTTATATTAGGTAATTGATAAAGCAAGTACTGCTTGTCACGGGAAAATTACTGATATGCGCTATCAGTTATAGCCATGATAAAGTCAACAAACTTGTTCCTATCAACTAAGATGCAGTAACCAAGTAATATTTTTAGCGTGTTTCTTTACAGTTGAATTTACGGAAAGTGCACGACAATAGGTATAACACCAAAAGCTGTTCTTTTGAAAATGTCCGCAAAAGTCGTCATCGTTGGCTCGTGTATGATTGACTTCACTTGGTACGTAACAAAAAGTAGTAGAAAATAAAATTTATTAAGTACTACAGGTCTCATAAATCTCGTATTGCATATTGAACATTATATTATTAAATGTAATGAAACCTTTCAGCTATTCCCCAAGACTGCCTAAACCTGGCGAAACTTTGGCTGGATCTAAATTTGAACAAAATTATGGAGGAAAAGGCGCTAACCAATGTGTATCAGCAACAAAACTTGGAGCTTCTACAGCTATAGTTGCAGCAGTAAGCATTTAAAGAAAGGAAGAATTTATAGGTTTCATATTTACATAGTTATTTTACGAGAAGAGTATTATTGTTCACTATTTATTTTAGTTAGGATCTGATGTTTTTGGAAATGAATATCTGCAGCGTTTGAAACTGGAAGATGTTAATGTATCGCATGTAACTTTAAAGAAAAATATTCACAGTGGCATAGCACAAATTACAGTTGCAAATAATGGTACGTAACTTACTCTTCTGTCTACAATTTCAAATTAATTAGTATCTTATGTATATTATAGGAGAAAATACAATTGTGATTGTACCTGGAGCTAATACGTTACTAAGTACTCAAGATGTGGATGCAGCTGCTGATATAATTAGGAATGCTCCAGTTTTATTATGTCAATTTGAAACTCCATTGGAAACAACTTTACATGCTTTAAAACTGCACCAAAATCATGGTTTGAATTCATTAATAGCTTAGTTTAAAATTGATACCAATGAATTGATTCTGATTTTATTTCGCAACAGGCCTTTCAATTTTGAATGGAGCACCAGCAGTAGCTAATCCTAATCCTGAGTTACTCAAGGCATGTGATATTTTTTGTGTTAACGAAACTGAGGTATCGCCATCATAAACTATTTACTTTGCATTATATCAAATCAATGTATAGTAAGTTAACTAGATGCATTCATAAACACATTGAACTTTCACCATTTTAGACAGAAATTATGACAGGCATTCAGCCCCTGTCTCTCTCAAATGCACAAGAAGCTATCGACATCCTCTTATCACAAGGATGCAATACCATAATATTAACGTTAGGGGGTTTAGGTGCTCTTCTTGCATCTAAGAAAAGTACTAAGTTTACACATATTCTAACTGAACAAGTGGATCCTGTAGATACAACAGTAAGTAACATAGAAATTCTACAGAATCATATTGCATATCGATGTTAAAGAAAGAATTTATATTTAGGGTGCCGGAGATGCTTTTCTAGGTGCCTTTGCATATTTCATAGCTTATCACTCACACCTTTCACTAGAAGAAAGTATCCGAAGGGCCTGCCAAGTTGCTACCGTATCAGTTTTAAAAACTGGAACGCAAACAAGTTTTCCTACAAAGAAAGATCTCCCAGCATCATTATTTTCCTAAGTACAGCAAATAAAATAAGAGACACATGAAAAATGCCTGTGATTATCATTCTTTTTACCTATGCACAAAATTTGAAACCATACAACAATAAAACAACTTTGAATATGCCTAAAGACTACCAAAACCTGTTGTCAATTACACTTAACATGTAATACAAATTTTAGGCAGTCAAACATGTATAGATTACAATTTATAAGAAATAACTCATAAATTTTTTTATTTATCTAAAATAACCAAACATCTTTATTATTTCCAAGTTATATATTTTTCAAATAGAAATATTACTGTGACAATCACGCCCAATAAGTCGCCATATATCTTAATATCCCAGTGTGAAATTAATTTGTATCTATCTAATCTCAACAATAACGTCTGGAAGCTAAATAATATATTTTTTTATTTCTTCTGAAGCTCTTATGCCATGCGCGTGAAGTTATGCTTACCTTCAGTATACCACAAGCTCATCTTACAGTCTTTGATGTACTCAGATTTCAGATTTAATTAAACAGAACTTTTAACAAAAAAGTAATCCAACTATTATTTATTTATTTACTAAATGCTAACGTCTTGTACCGAATTATTTAAATGTAAGACATCTGTTGTGAAGTGGGAGGAATTCAAAATAGAAAAGTATTTTCATCGAGCAATGTGAAAGTACTTGCTGTCGCAGCCGTCTTTGCATTCGTTTTATATACAGTTGTGCGCTTTGTCGAACATGTTAAATGGTTCAACCCAAGTACTTGAGCTTTCGGAAAATAATCACTGTAGCAAAGATGCTCTTACTAATATGCTGGGATGGTTCCTTCAAGTTATGTTGGCCGGTCTCGCCTTCACGTGCCTTATTTGTGAGAATGATTAATTCCTTAATATTTAGGTTAATTTTTTTTTTTCTATAAAGATAGTGTAATTAGCAAATAACTTTTTTTTTTATCACCCATCAAATTCTTTTTATATCACTGGCTTTATAATTTTTTTGTAATTTTTTAAACTATACTCATCTGTCAGATATCGCTATTTTGTATCTTATTTTAAATATGACTGTTAGTCTACAAATTTAGTTATATGAATTATATTTGTGAATTATATCTTTTCTTATTATTTTATTGTTATTACGACTTTTGAGTATTAATTATGCTTTACTTTTTAGCATCGAAAAATTTGTGCGTATCTTCTGCTCTTGAATTTATGTTTCAATTTTCTACTATGAAGTTTATCATATTATTAGATGAAACTAATGACAATATTTTGTTCAATTTATTTGTCTAATCAATGATGATCCTTATTAATTGCAAATCAATTTTTGATTGAAACGATATAATGAATGCATTTAATATTTCTAGCCTGAAGCTAATTGTTTATAGTCGCAGTAATCAATCATCACTTTAATGATTAAGGAAATCTGTGTTACAGTAAAAAGATTTTGTGAGCCAAGATATGAACGGAGACCATGGTTGATATGGTTTTATGATACTAGCAAACAAGGACTTGGTGCACTTGTTATTCATTTGGCAAACGTTTACCTGGCTAGTCGTTTTCAGGGTGATCCCTGTACTTGGTAAGTTTTCTATAAGTATCGAATAGTTTTCAAATAGATATATAGTCCTTTATGACCTAAGCCCACTTTTTTATATTTTCAACATATTTCATGTGTCATATAATTTTATATACTCAATATTTATAGTAAAAACTGGCAATTCAACCGTTGCTTTGGAAAATGCATGTCTGGCTTGGAAAACATGCTTATACTACAATATTAATGAATTCGTACATTATGAATCAAGTTTCACGAGTAGAAGGTTGTTAATTATATTGAAATTGCATGTCGGCATATCTTCATCTGATAATCCATTATAATTATCATGCATGCTTCATGTGAATGTATTTATATTTCATATACAACATATCACATATTAATTCCTTAATACATTAGTTCAGATTCAGAGATATTTAAACATGCTGTTTAATAAGAAACCTATGTGACGTATACAACAACATAATTTGTTACTTTAAAAACTTCTTGTTTTATATTGTTATTTGATCAATATATTATTCTTGCATGTTTCATTAGAGAAATCACTTAACGCGACTACAAGTGGCAAAGAATACCTAATTATATATATTTACAGTACTTTGTTTGATTACATTGCATTTAAATACCTATTATGTTTCATGTGTGTATAGATTTGAGAAATTATTTTTTTTACTATTTACTCACATTACACCTCGCTAATACAACATTATTCCTATACATTTTTGATTTTAGGTATATAATCAATTTTCTTCTCGATTCATCAGTTGGTCTATTGATTATATGGATAGGCATTAGATTTTCTCAATGCTTGGCTCGTACTAAGCAGTGGGAAGCCATCAATTTTGGAGAGTACGGTAAGTAGATACTCAACAAACTACTATAATTTCTACCTTCCTACTTTTCCTAATTTTAAAGTTCCCTACTTTTATCGTTACAGTGCACCAATGAAATCGTATATATTCTGAATTTAAAAAAAAAAAGAAAAAATGTATTCACCACCATGAATACAATTAGATAAATCAAAACAGTCTGTTAGCGAAAGAATGCAGGAGTCTCTTCTAAAATCTAAATCTAAAAACTAAATCACTGATATGAACAGAGGCATGTTTAATGGAGCAAAATCAATTTTGTAAAAGTCATTGTACCATACCAAAACATCTTTCAACGAAAGAAACTAACCCCTAATTTGATTATGTGAAAGATATTGTCATGCACGTCCATAATGTTTCCATCAGTTGCACATTTTACGGCCAAAATGACTAATTATACTAAATACCAATTATTTTTTGTGCAGGTAAACCTCCGTCTGTAAACGCATGGCTAGCGCAATGCATTCTGTACGTGATGCTGATGATAATAGTAAAAATATGCATTACATTATTGATCCAGTTAGATTTCTGGGATCGAGTAAAGGACTTAATACTGGCACCAATCACGAATCCTCAGGTAGAGCTCGCGATCGTCATGCTGGTTATACCGTTCTTTGTAAACGTATGTAATGAAATTTAATATTTAACAATGCAAATAGTGTTTCTCCGTGAAGAAACCTTAAAACTATTATTTCTTGTTCCTTTCTTTTCAGGCTTTGATGTTTTGGGTTACGGATAATTTCCTAATGCGAAAATCCAGACACATAAGTGCTGTCAAAGATCCGTCCTTACTGCAACGTGTCAAGATTCGATATCGACGTATTCGCAAGGATAAACGAGATGAATCTGAATCTGATGTTTTATTATCGGCTGATGAGGACTTATTAGATGCTGATGATCATTCTCAACGTTTAACAGTTGCCACGTAATAGGAAAAAAAAAGGTTCACGATCATTGGTATAAGACTGCCATTGTCGAACTGGCAACCATTATTTTGAATTTTATATTTTCAATAAGCGTTCAAGTTCTAAACTCGGAATATCATTTTATTTGAAGAATTGTTATACTCTGATCTTGGATTTCCGAAGTGGAATCGTTGAGCTTCACCGAACAAAAAAATTGTGCGAAACATGTAATGACGTTCTCTTCCTGAGATAACGATAACGTCATGCAATGGATTAAAGTCCAATGTATTTATATAACAAGCTTTTGCTGTGGTTGATCATGATAGATTACTTGCAATAATTCGTGAAATAATTTATTAATTGATCTACTGAAGCCGATTGTCGTTTTTATAGTGTACGAGACAAATGAGAGATACTGGATCTGCTGGACTATAATATTAATAGCTTAGATATAATTCTGATGAAGGAGAATTTTTTATTCGACGTTAATTTCTTTTTATTTACTCCTAATACTATTTTCCATGCCGCTGTTAGTCCAAGTGTCAACGTACTTGTACAAAAGTTATTCATTTCTCTAGATTTATTTACCTGTAATGTACTCGCCCTTTTATTCATATTGTCGCGATACTCGTGCGCAGCTGCTGTCAAGCGAAATAGATAAAATGGCACATTGGTTTAATTGGTTATAACTCAATATTTCGAACCATTTTAATGCATTAAGAATTGGGTTTTCCAAGTTTTTCAACTAATCTGACGAAGGTCTGAAGGGCTGCCTGATAGTAGCATTTGTATAGAAATATAACAAAAAATGTCCAATTCCAATGAGATATGTAATCTCTGGCGGATGAAATTATGAATTTCGATGAGTTCTCAACATATCGTCAACGTACTATGGGATAAATTGTGTTGTATTCATTCTCTTAAAACGATGTAATTATCATGCATACAATTTAGCTTGTCGCATCAACGTATGTTAGAGGATGGAGTTCAATCGCAAATGAACTGTCGACCTAGGATGTATAAATTTGTTTGATGTACATATATAGCGAGAAGAAAGTAATTCTATAATATTTTGAAATATTATTTGTGTCTGTGATAAAATGCATAGCAGAGCGCTTTGTCGAGACGTGAATGTCAATGTTACTTTTGATTTAAGATGCATCGATTCTCTCTTCCTTTTTTTATTAAAATTTCCGTCCAGCACACGACGAGAAATGAAAAGTGAACGATCCTTAGCTCTGAATTTTAATCTTATCTTCAGTAAGCATCGACCAAAGATATAGTTTGAAATAGAAATAAAATAAATTAGCAGTAAATTATTTTCCGATACGATGAAAAATCTAATCGATGTACGTAAACTGCATTTCTTTCAAAAATACATCTCGAGCAATGCTGTACAAATTGATAACAGATTCTTACGAATTGCGTGGAACATAATTGTAACGCAGCTACAAAGTCGCATATCAGTATAAAATTGTATAAATATAATTTGATTTTCAATAATTAATAATATGGAAAATTAAAACAATATGGAATGTATGTCGATTTAGGTAAAGAAAATTCGAATTTCATGTCCAGCAAGACTAACCGATTTAAATATATTATTGAATTATTTTTAAACGGCAATGTAACAAATATATTTATTTTAAGCTTCGCAAGTTACAGGAAAACATAATGTTTTACGATAAAGCATGTATACGCATTGTCTATTCCACTTGCTCTATGTCACATAATTGGAACAATACTGAGATTAGTTATATTTTTAAGATTATAACAATAACGATTGCGATACGTTATATTTTTAATAAAGACTATTGAGAAAGAATCAAAATTCGATTAGCCAAAATCTTTAAGTAAAACATTCCCAACAATAAAGATTCTACGATTTAACTTTCAGCAGCGTGAACGTTTCAAAAATCTGAGTCAAGACAGAAGTCGACGTTTGTTATCGCATCGCTAGACATTTTGACTAAAATTAAAGCGTTCTCGGGCGTCGCGACGACCCTCCGACGGGCAGCAACGCCTCCCTAGACAGCTTTATTTATCGTCAGGTTAAGACAAAGCAGACTAATTTATTTGCTGGACGGTTTGTTAACCACGCGACTGGAAAACAGATGTGGCCTATGCGCCATGTAGTCTTTTCCATTACCCGGTGTGACATAAACTCTCGTTTCGGTATCTTATTCTTCCTTCCTGTGATTTATGATCTTGCCTGGCTCGTCCGTTGACGCTAGTCGACTTCCCAATGTGAAAATAGTAACGTCATATGACGCTAGGTGGACACCTGGGAGTGCGTTCTCGCTAGAGAAAGCGCAATTCGGTGTGGAGAAAAGGCCCATTCCAAATGTGAAACGTTACTCTGGTTTCCCTTCAAATTACGCATAAATCTTTCGCCTTTTACTAAAGATTTCCGTGGAGGGGAACACTTGATGAGTCTAAAGACCAATTTTTTGTGTGCCCGGCGCAAGCTGGGTCGTAATAAAATTCAAACATAAGTTGGATAATGTTTATCCAAAAGCCATAAATGGTACAATACCATTGGAAGATGTTGGATCCGTTTGGAAAGTACCAACCTTTTACTGGTATTTCTCTTGCAATAAATTATTGGAGTATGACGTTTTTCACGAGCGTAATGAATAATGCGACTAGGAAAAAGAAGCCTCCGTGGTACTAAAGTTAAAGCCGTAGAGTATGTTCCGCTCGTGTAAGACGTTAGCAGAGTGGCGTTAAAAAATCTTTTCGCTTCCTTAATTCATCCGAAGCCCGCGCTTTTAATGGCGCATTTAATCCCCGGTATAAGAATCTCGCCGTGTTTTCATTTTATTTTTAACTCTCGCCACACCGCAAGAAGAAGCGTGGGAGGCAGGGAGCTTGTACCATAGGCTTGTACCCCAGCGAACCCTCCTCTTCTTCTTCTTCGTCGTCTTACTCCCCCACCAAGATTGTCGACTTAAGAATTGAGTCAGTCAGACAGCAACCGTCTTGCGTATCGGTATAAAGACGGTTGGACATTGTCCCTTAAATCCATCACTAACCACACAATTTCAATAATCATGGTTAGCCCCGTATCCAACGTCCATCGTTATCTTGGTGCAAGACCGTGCTATGTATAATCACAAAAATTGTATAAATCAGTAAATGAAACAATGAAACTCAGGAGTCCCATCTCCACGTAACTGGGAATCTGTTAAATTCTCTCATTAAAAAAAACCCTATTTAAATACTAAAGTTCGTTAATGAGGGCCAAGCAACAACCACCGATCGATCTGATCGATCTAGTGAAGAGCTCGAAGATCGAGTCACTTACTAGATGCTGCGGCAGAACAACCGGTATGGATAGCGAATCTTCTCGAGAAGCTGGAAGTCGCGTCTCGAAGGAGACGTTCATCTTTGGCAGTTGGAAGCGTAGAAGCAAGAGACGAGCAGCTGTCACTGTCGCTGTCAGGCCAGTTTCTATGGACGACAACGAGACTGAAAGGTTCGTTTCCATCGAATAATACATAAGCGAGAAAGTCCTTAATGCGAAGAGCGAATGCTGTAAAAAGAAGTAGACGACCGGGAACAGTTCTATTCCTGACGCGTACGGCCGCGATGTCAGAACGCGGATTCCTTAAGATAGCTAACGAAATAACTTGAATACCAAACGGTCCCAGTAATTCCAACCTGCAGACTTGAAATTCCTGCGGTCTGCTTGAAAATAGCAAGTAACGATAATCGACGCTGGAAACCCATAAATAAATCATATTAGAATATACGTAACACAAACAATATTTTCGATCTGATAAATAACTGTATAACACGGTAACATATCGTATCGTCCTACATATATCCTGTATTACCAAATACACATATATACCCCCTGTTACAAAATTGGCCGTCGGACTAAATAACCAGAGTAACGTCATACCCGCGAAAAATACATACGATTACTCTAGAGTATATCTTTAGATCGTGCCAAAGCAGCTCGAGAGATCGAGTAAAAGAAATTTGTTTTTATATCAGCTAATTTTGGTTTGGCATACAAAAAATAAACTCAGACGTAGCAAAGCAAACAAGTCCAGCAGCAAAGACACGACGGTTTGTCCAGTATGAATATAATTGAATATCATTTTAAAACTTGGACAAGATTTATTCGCAACGCTCCAGCCGTCCACTTCCTCGCGTTATGTACAACAAGGCAAAGTTATGCTCGTGCAGTTTGTACGTTCGAAACTGGCGATTCTATAGATAGAAACATTTGAGCCATTGTAACTGACCTCAGTTGCTCGAGGCCTCACGACCGCGGGATCAAAAAGAAAAGACCTTAACGGCCGGTCGAGCCAAGAGCGTGACTCTGCCTTAAAGTTCATTTAGCTATTTTCCTCAGCCTCGTTTTAAGTGACTTAGAATATACACATATATACATATGTGTGCCCTGTGTTTATACACCCGTGACTATAAAGTCTATCCTGCGTTTCAGAACGCGAAATTCGCTTGACTCGAGCCAACAAGTGCAAAGCACAAACTGAATCATGTATTTGGGTCTTGTGATATTTCAACTAAGCATAAACCGTGTGGCTTTCACAGTAGAAATAACAACCGATCCAAAGCGCTGCCACAGAGTCAGAGGAGCTCAACTTATTATCCATCCTCCTGCACGTCGTCATTCAATCCCGAGTGCCAGATACACGATATGACTGATCCACTTGGAGATGAAAAACGTGAGGAGCGTTTCATCCAGGAGGAGGAAGACGATTATGACGAAGTCGACGACGATTTTTGGTGTCCACGTTGTGCCAGAAAAATGCAGGAGCCAAGACTTCTGCCCTGTCTCCATCCAATTTGTACTCCATGCGTGGAAGAAGTGCTTGATAGAGGTTTGAATGAAAAATTATGGTATGGTTATAATTGGACAAAAGATAAATTGCCAGGAGTAAGCTTATTAGTGTAACCTTTATTGTTGCGGCTCTTGAAATCAATTGTTGTACTGCACTCTTGTACGGATTGACAATATTTTGTGCTGCTGATATTACTCCTACTGATGAATTTGGAGAACTGAACCTACCCCATATATCTTGGTAATCCATGTATCTCTTTATAACGTCATATCCTGTTTTATAGCTGGGTCTGACAGCTGTGCAGGATGTTTGGACGTTGCACATGCCTGGCAAAGTCGTGACACGTGGCCCTCATGGTGCCCACGTGTACTGTACCAGCAAACCGTTTAGGTTTAAAATGTCTCACCGTTTGTGTATCCGTGTCTTTGCTATCAGGAATTAATACTGGATGGGTTATGAATGAATAGAGGAGAAACGTGCCAGCCGGAACTTGGGATTGTTTGTTCAAGTACTTCCTCTACGTCTTTGAAGTCATCGATAGCGTACAGAAGTGCGGTGCAACATGGACTAGGAACAATAAACAGTTATGATCCGAAGGATGATGTGTTTAGGATTTTAAATGGTTCCAGCATCCTGCGCATCACGTGGTACGGATGCGAAGGATAACCGACCTGGACAATTGTCTAGTTATAGAGAAGGATGTACCATGTGTGATCATCCTATTTTGAGTCCTGGTACTTCCGCACCGCCACCTCATTATCCGCTTCAACACAGACTCGTTATGGATGCCGTGAGACGGCGATTGGCTCATCGAGTTTTGTGCTGTGATGTCTGCCCTGAGGAAGTCCAGGTACCTGGGTCCAACTTTTATACTCATCTGTCGTAGATGGTCTTACTGATGATGATCATTCATTCTGAAGGCCTCGGTGCACTGTCCGAGGTGTCTTAGGAACTTCTGCTCAGACTGCGGCACAGAACATCAGGAACAGGAGATGGGTATGGACCTGGAGATGGCGCACGAAGTCAGACCTCTCTGGGAGGCCAAGAGGATCCGCAGGACTGCATTGTGTCTGACCCATCCTTCGCATGCACTACGGTTTCATTGCATTGCTTGTCAGCAGGTAAGGAATATGATCCGAGCTTGATGGTACCAAGCTGATTATGTCGAATGAGTTTGATCGTTTTTCTATGATCTTGTTGATCTTGACCTAGGTGACCTGTAGAGAATGCATGTGGCGGGGATCCCACAGAGGTCACGCAAGCGAAGGTGCATCAGGAGCGGGTCGAAGAGCAGCGACTCTGATGACAGCTGCACTTCAGAGAGCCAGGACTCTCTTGAATTCGTTGCTCACTGAATATAATGAACACGTGTTCGGTAACAGTGACGTACAGGACAGACCTAGAAGCGCTTACGAATTTGAGAATGGAAGGTATTCCTATAATAATTGTTCTATGACATTTGACAGTCAGATAACTGATCGATAGTCGATATTGAATAATTGTTAATAACATATCGATAACCGTTGATCCAGATGCACGGAGGCCCACGAGTTGAAAGTCTTCCATTCTCGAAGTCGCTCCACCATGTCCTCTCATAGAAAACAGGCACGTGAGAGAATCCAAGAATTTGCCAGGTTACAAAGAGCCAGATATCTTCTGGACGCAATTTCCCTCGGAGAGGAGTTACTTGCAGATGGTTCTGAAGTTGAAATTCTTAGCCTCAGTAGAATAGTCCTCAGGAGACTGAAGACCCTGGGCGTAAAACCAGTCTTGAGCGAGAGAAATGGTAATAAAAAAAGCAGAATAACATTTTCTTTAAAAAATTCCAAATTACCCAAACCAATTAAGCTTTGCTCTGATTTCTCAATGTTACAGAAGTCATCGATAGCTCCAAGACCATCCCCAAGACAGTGCACACCGGTGTCTACCATTGCTGTACATTTTGTTCCAGCGGAGGAAGAAAAGAGGCTACTTGTGCCTGCGAAGGAAGGATGCCAGGTAGTTAAAAGAAAGTTATAAACTAAAAAGTGAAAAAGAAAAGACAGAAAATGAATGTAACTTTGATCCTTCGAAGGTGGCTACAAGGGCTGTGGCCATGGACACCCAGGTCACCCAGGTGCAAATCATTGGTCCTGCTGCGGCTCAACTCAATGGCAAAGTTGTTGTTCGGTACCTCGAAAGTGCACTTACCAATTATTACTATGACTTGTAAATACAACACAAATACCAACGATACAATTATATACAATATGACACACAATAAACATAATTTCCATTTTGAAAAATTCACAGCATCTCACATCCTCCTCGCCAATGTAAATAACTGATCTTGTACCTGGCCCAACGCTTGGACCCAGTCTCTCAAAACTTACACGATGCAGATAATAACCAGGATAAAGATACATAGAAAAGTTCAGGTTCATACATTTATTATATATTAATTTTTATTACACTATCTATGTACGTCATAATACTTATGATCGCGCGCTCCTCGAATAAGATCTCATGTAAAGGACCAAGAGCGAAAAGGAATCAATCTTGCCAAGTGCAAGAGAGCCACGTAACCTATATGAGCGACAAGAAGAAAGCTGATGACGAATGAAAAAAAAAATCCACATCTTCAACATTACCAACAAAATTACAAAGCGATTGTGCGAAGTGGCAAGCACAATTAGTTAAGAATGACAATTATAAACGTTACTTCCGGTACGCGTGACGCAAAACAAAACAGCAAGAACGTATTCGAGCAGCGGGCGCGTAATCGGCAATTTCTCGACTCACAGATAATATTTCCTTTGATAAATATTCGAATAATTTTATATGGCCAACTCAAGATATGATTTGCGATAACTCTTCCGCGCGAATGCTGCGACGTCGCCCAACAGCAAAAAAAAACAAAAAAAATTTATCCGACGGCCAGAGAGTCGTAGACACGCTCCTCGAAGGGTGGTAGGTACATACGTAATATTTTTCATTATCATTCCTTCTTTCCCCCTAATATGCGTATGATAACGGTTGTCGCGCGGCGCGTATTACATGGCAATTACCCGATCAGACCAGCTGTAACCGAGTTTCCACATTCGTTTTAAATTTATTAATCATTATTACTCTTCCTTTCTTGTGTGTGCTGTGTATCTTATTCTGGACAAAAGCAAACGTCCTCCACCGATCGCCACCTTCGCCGCCAGCACCGCCTGAACACCATTAATGTCTGTCCCAGCGTCCAGCAGTCGCAGATTGCAGGAAAGGGGAGATTCTTGTTACGAGGATGCGATTAAGTACACACCGATAAGAGCGATACCCTCCTTATCGCCTCCTCTCCCGCTACTGTCGCGCGACGCTTTACAGTATCTGTGCACCGTGAAGCGTCATGGTTCAGATTTAGTAATTAATTAATTAATCAATAATTTCGATCGCACTTAATTAATTAGCACGTCCTTGACTAATTACACGATGAATATATTTCATTAAATTTATTACACTCAATCTCAAGCAACGTAGGCCCATCCGGACGTTTTCAATGAATTTAACAAAATATATTCAACGCGTGTACATGTGGGACGCTTTTGGAAATTTGCCGGCGTCCTTTTAGCGACATATTCGAGTGCGGATAATCTTATGGCGTCCCGACGCTCCCCGTCACGGTCACCGAGCGGGAGTGACGACTTGTGGGAGAGAGGGGGAGGGGTACAGTCTGTGCCCCCCCCCCCACTCTGTGACAGGTTCTACGTAACAGTTTACCAAGAATTATACAAAAAATGGAAATTCAGGTAAAGATAAGGATTCAAACAAGGATATGAAATAATACAAAGAACTTTCCGAATACTCGAAAATCACGTGACGGACAAAGTGATTACCCGTTATCTTAAAATAATACTCGTTTTCACTTGAACACGAGATATACTCTCTTAATCTTTATACGAAACTTAAAGGAATTAAACGCACCCTAACAGGGCTTAAACCTAGAGAGCACGAAAGTCCGCTTTGCGATTGACGTCCGACCTAACCCGCGGGATCTCTTTTTATGCGTTTTAGTCGCGTTATCGGACGACGCTACCTTTTGATAATGTCGATAAGAGAAGACGTCACGGTGTAAAATTCACAAATGGCAAAAGTCGCCTTCCTACTTGGCAGGCACGTTAATCAAACGCTGACAGCAGATTCGATTGTGACCCAATTCCATTTTTTTAAATCTAACATCCTGTTTTTTCTTTCATCCGCCGACAAAGACTCAGGACACAGATCTCGAACAGATCATTCTTTTTTTTTTAAATAATTCAATCATTATCTATCACAGAGCGAAACGCACGGTAACCGATTTCTCTCCTTGTTCGATTTTCGTACGCTTCGTTTCGCGTATATTTTTTTTCCTCCTCGCTAGTCGCCATTTACTTATTGTTCGACGAGACGAGGCAATTTTCATTTTCAGATAAAATAAAATTCCGCGGTTATCGCTCCTTAATCCCCCCACCCCCCCAATGAGAACACAACTTAATTTTTGCCTATGCTCAGTGCACCGAATGCATGAATTTTCTCCTGCTGATTCCGCAAGGCGAATCCTCATTGCATTACTAAGTATTCACGGATGCGTATGTGTATATATATATATTTATATAAGAGAGGTAAAATGGCGGGCAGAGGTGTCTGAGGGTAAGGCAGAGATATTCGTGTGGCGTGTTTTCAATGTGTTTTCCCTATCTGTTCGTCGCGCTACGCTCAATACCGTTTTCATGTCCAGCATCGGAGATGAAAATAAAAAATAAATACTACTACGACAATTATATTAATTCCTTTTTAAATATATTAAACATGCAACACACGCACGCTCGTTATCTTCTTCTTCGCTTTCCTCTAATACTATATATATTTTTCACTTCCATTCTCTCCCAGATACACACGCGATCGTCGCCAATGGCTCAGCGATTAATCAGCTTCTCGTTCGCGTACCGGAAGTACGCGAAAGCGAATTTCAATTCGCTACGTCACATTGAACATATAAACAGCATCGCTATTGCACACCAGCTATTGCCTCGATCGTGCGGACTTCGTCTGGTATGATAACTTTATAAATTAAAAGTGACGTTTCACGATCGACCCGGCGTTGGCAATATTATTTATCTCTTTCGCTAGTAGGGCCGGAGCAGGAAATGCGAAAGTCCCGGAAACGAAAATGAAGACGAATATCCATTGTGCGAACGGACGCCTCCGGAGACATTTTTTCCGGATAAGAACTTTTTTCTTTTAGATTTCACAAGAGCTCAGATCGAGTCACTCGAATTCGTATAATTTTCTATATCCGCTTTATCCGTCACAGACGCTTCCTGTAAGCGCGTCATTTCCTGAACGACCACTCGCACGTTGGTTCGTTTTCTATTTCTCTTTTCTCTCGTATTCTCAAAACAAGTGAAACGCGCCGATATTACGGACAGCAGCTTCTTCTCCTAATTTCCACTGGACCATATCCATGTAACGAAGCTTCCGACCTCCAACCGAGAGACGCACGTTACGCCGTTAAAAAGAAAAAAGCTCGTTAGATCAGCTTTACAGTGGATGGCGAAGATGAGCAGATACAGTATATACAGGTAGGAGTTCTGTGCGTACCAATAGTGCGTATTAATGCCCAACTGGGTGCGCCACCTGTATGCGCAGATGCATATGCGCGTGACGCGATTGATATAAGAAAAAAAAAAAGCGAAAAAAGCTCCTGCAAGCTTGCGAACGTGGATCAAACAAGTCGCCAGGTGCGGGAGGTTGGGGCGAGGTAAGAAATTCACCACGCGCGAATGACGTAACCGTTGGAAGAGGAGAAAAAAGAAAAGAAAAAGCCGAGTGGTTCGTCGAACACCGAAGGATCGTAGAGAAGCGCAACAGCGAAAGCACGAAAGTTACGTCGACTAATAAATATTGTCGACTTTCCGCGAGGGCACCACCCCCCATTTTTCACGCTCCTGAGCGTTCTTCGACACTGTTCCTCTAATCGACTCCATTCTCGATAAGATTAACGCACTCGCGCACAGACGGACCAGTAAAGACGGTATGCAGTCTCACACGCAAATCACACACTCGGAGTTACATTCGCAATGAAATTGTATGATACAGTCGAGCGTTCGTTATTTCCTTTCGTGTTTAAATACACGCAATCAGATCAATCCGCCATTCGTCGTCTTCTTCGTTCGTCACAACAATTTGGCCCATAGCCTCTAAGAGTGGCTAGTCTCGTGTAACGAAGATCAACGCGCGCCGATCCGAGTCTTAATATTTTTTTCTTCTTTTTCTTTCGTTCTCCCTTTATCTTAGAAAAAAATGGACATTGGAGGTTGTTGAAGCGTGGTCCATACGTCGAAAAATTCGACGAGTATAGTACAATTAGATACAAGATAGTTAAGAAATAGGGTGGGTGGGGTGGGGGTCTTGTTGATCTTTTTTTTTCAGTGGAGCAATGCCTCTTCGTTACTCCAACGGCTGAAACGTCGTACCAATTGATTTAGGTTATTATTGCAAACAACGAACGGCCATTATGAGGTTAATGGAGTTCGAGTAACACTGTGGGATTGTCGTAAGCGACTCGTTACTTTATCGCCAATTTGCTCGATCGCAAAGCGTCGAGTTATTACGTTAAAAAAGATCGCGTGGAGCCTCGTGAATGAGAAAGCGACACGACGCGTCGGGCGCAGGTAGAAAAAGGGGCGATGAAGAACGTGGCTCCCTCTTGATGGCCTCTGTTCGCGTTGACGGCCGAGTTTTAAAGAATTTTTTATACAAAGAAAAGAGAAACAAAATACTGAACAGCTACTCGCACGTCTTCGTGCGACAGCATGACGCTACTTTCTTTTTTCTTTTTTTTTTTCTTTTACTCTTTTTTCGGTTCCTCTCTCTCTCTCTCTCGCGACATTCTTACTTTGCTATCATATTGTTTACACACTTTCGACAAAAGTAACGTTTCTTACAGTGTTAACGTTGAAGATATTTTTTTTTTCGTTTCACAGAGAGGAAGATAAAGACACGAGAGACAGGAGCGGGTGAAACCGAAGAATTTAAAAGAGAACGAACAAAGCAAACTTGAACACAAGAACAAACAAAGTTTCGGTAGTGGAAGTGGATTGTTAAAGAGAGAGAGAGAGAGATGGTCGAAAAAATATAACAAGATCGAAGACGCTTGGATAAAAAGAACACAGAAAATGACGTCGACGATTGTTCTCGCTTTTAAACATCGAATGAAGAATTTACGTATTTAATAATACTTTTCTTCCTTTTTCTTCTTCGGGCTAATAAAACACGTAGCTTCGTTTCCATGGTAACCGACTACTCGCGAGATTACCCATTATTCCTAAGTCGATACTCGTTTACGCTTTTACGCATTCGAGACACATTTAAGATCGACATACGTCACGACGATTTACGTAACCCTGCTGCGGGCACGCATATGTCGTTTCTCGTATTTCTGTAATACCCAATCAATTGGATCTTAATCCTAATCGTAAAGGAAGTGGAAATTCTTTCGCGATCGTCAATCGAGCGTACACCTCGAAGCCGAATACTTTCAGAAACGGTTCAATCATGTAATTTAAGATAAGAATAACAAAATTCGCTATAAAAAGAAACCCCTGCAACCGTTGAACCTGACGGTACGAAAATAATAAGATCTTTGTCAAGAGATTCCATAAATAATAAACATAAATTGAATGAGATCTATGTAGATAGTGAGTATACGTGTGTGTAAGCATGGATGTGCGTTAATAGAGTAAATCTGCGTACACGAGTAGAATAAAGAGAAAGGATGATACACATCTGAATCAAGATGAAAAAGAAAGGAAAAAAAGACAAAGAGAATCGTGAGTCTTGTGGCAATATTAAAAAAAAATAAAATAAAGTAAGTTAATCGTTAATAATGAACTATCAGTGGACTTCGAAAGCAGACGATTTCTACTTGTCTAACATCGGGATTTCATAGCACGAATGTAGACGATTGCAAACTCGAAGATTTACATTGAAAAACATCGAATGCTCGTGCCAAGCTTCCCCCCTCCCCCTCCCCCCTCCCCTCCACCCCTCCAAGAAGACGGCGGCGATCTTCTAACAACGCGAATTCGAAAAATATACACAGATTCGCTGTGTATATATATATATGTATATATGTGTGCTTTAAACCCTTTTTCTTCGCTCAGAGCAATTTTCATATTAATACGATTTCTCTCTATCTTCCACTTTGGCCCACTGTTCTCTTATCTCAGAAACACGCGGAGCGATGAAGATACTCCACGAGGCTGCGATACCGACGCAAAAGCTTTGCTCGCGTCCCGCGACGTCGTTTACCGCGATAAAGCGAATTGTGCGTGACGCTCGATCGCGAGATCTACAGTAAGATCTGTCGCCCCATTTATTTTCATTATCCCGCACCATGCGTGTTCAGCTTGAAATTCGCCTCTGCGCAGAGCCGTTTCAGTCAGATTCCCCACGTGCTTCTCGGAGTGAATTCGCAGGGACGGACAACTCGAGCGCGTAAACGTGAAATGGAACAAAAAAATTAAACGAAAAAAAAACCAACGACAAAAAAAAGAACGAATAAGTAACGACAGAACAAACATCGAAAGTACGCGGAGTAATTATTAAATAGCAGTGAGTGCATGAAAATCGGTAACCGCGAGATAAAGAAAAAGAAAAACAAAGCAGACGAACGCATTAAGTAAATTCGTCAGCACTCGGAAAACGAGAGCAAGTAGAGAAGCAGAGCAAAAATTCTCGTAAGTAGCGAAGATCATCGCTGGTCTCCCCCCCCCCTCCCCCGCCTTCCCCCAGCCGCGCTCGTACTCCGATCGTCGCACCTTCGTTTATCAATTTTCCCGCTAGATGGCGCAGTCAACTTCCGCAGCGCAAACGTCTTATTAACAATGGCCAGTCGCATTCAATGCTCTGCAGCGGTATAACAAACGGTTAAACATAGCCGTGTGACATACGGTGAATATATCTCCAGCACGTGCGTACGTGGGGGTGGGTGGGTGGGTGGGGGGCTCCCTAATTAGCGCGCGAACGTACGAGCGTCGTCTTTAGTTTACTTAAAATACTTGAATGAGGTTCACAAGCGGGTGGTAGAAGTTTCTGATCATTAAACGCCGTGGTACGGTTCGACTTTCCGCGATGCAGCGGCGCGTCGTGATGTTTCATGACGGCGGCAGCTCATCGAATATCGGATATATCGGTTTTACTACCGAATATCTTTACGAGCTGATCCTCGTAGTCGTCGATGTTGCGCTTCATTAGTTCCATGCACGGACCCAGGAGGCGCTCGAATGCTTCCACGTCGAGGACTGTATTAAAAAAAAAGAGCGAGATAAAGAGAGTTAAGGAAAAAATAAATAACCCTCAAGAATATTATTCATATCCTTTCCGGAGATTCTCATGTAACTTCCATCGCTTTCCGAACGCATACTCACAGGCAAGCTTGACGTTTCCAACGGCGTAGGCTGAAGCTGCACGTGGCTTGTGCGTAACGAGAGCCAGCTCTCCCAAATATCCACCAGCAGGTACGCGATTGATCTATAAGCAGAGGACTTGGTGACGCACAGAAGTAAGACTTGATAAGGTGCCTCTACGAGGATCTCAAGCTTGAGTATCCTCGATGAGAATTCGCCACGAGAAAAGAGGTGACGGGCGTACGAAAAGCGTATTGATTTAATAGAAAATAAATACGGATATCAACCTCGACTTCACGGCCGTTGTCACCGAGCTTGGTGATTCTCACGACACCGTCCTCGACGAAGTACATCCCGTCGGCTGTGTCTCCCTGCCGTATGATCCTCTCGCCGTCGGAAAAGTGTTTTGGCACCAGTGCGTCCGCCAGATTCATACGCTCGTACGGCTTAAAAATGTATTTTAAGGCGATATATTCGTTCGTCTTATCTACCCTAAACGACTCGGCGTCGTTGATTTCTAAGGGGAATGATCGTGACGTCACACGGTTCTACGAACCTCCAATGACTTCAACATGGGAACCTTGTTGATCAGATCCTCGTACATCTTGCGCTTCTTGTAGGCAGACTTCAGGAGTATACGACGGAAGGTCTGTCTGTCCATGGCCCAAAGTGTTCCTGGTGTGACGGCTTTCACGCTTGCTGCTCGTGGCATATTGTACAAAAGGGCCAGCTCCCCAAAAGCACCGCTATTGTCATACGTGTGTATCAGCATATCGTTACCCGAAGCATCCTTCACGTAGACCTCGAACTTCCCCCTGAAACAGCCAATGCCGATTATCAGTCCAATATTTCTTATCGCTTGTAATATAGAATTTTACTGGGGTGACCACCGGTATACAGGGTGTCCCATATAAAGAGTCGAACAGAGCTGTGAATTCTATCGGCAAACGTCGAGGCCGTGCGTGGGTATTTTTTGGTATCGTTAAAGATTTGATAAGGGTGAAAGTGCACTGACACTTCCCACTTTCTAATCGAACGAGGACATCACGAACGATGGGAAAGCAGGGCTGTCAGTCGACAAGGGCGATGACATAACCCCATTCGACTCGTTGGATGGGATGCTCCATGTACATGTAGATGGGTCTGTTAATTTAATTGCTTTGTTTTTGTTTTCTTTTATTAACTGACCTCTCGATGACGTAAAAGTTATCACCGTCGTCACCTTGTCGTATAATAAATTCACCAGCCTCGACAGTCTTCTCGAACATCGCGTCCAGGACATCGGCCATTTGTTCCTAAAGACACAAAAATACGTTCACGCTTAAATTTTTTTTCTTCAAAATAAATATTCAAAAAGGTCTGAGTTTATCGTGACGAACTGTAATTACGTAATGTTCGCCACGTGGGCAGTTCTAGTGATAAATATTGTTTTGGTTGAATTGTACGATTATCGCGTGAATTAGCGACATTGAAAATTGCCGAAACGAAGAAGCGTAAGTAGGTTTAGGATGTTTCCTGAAATAAAATTTTTTATCGTTATCAACCAGATCGACGTTAAGATCTAGGGAAATTAAATATCTCCTGATATCGACAAAGCAATTTTATTGAATCCTTATAGATTAGAGTCGTGCAGGTAAATTTGTGTCTCGACCAGAGAGATATCACTGGACGGTTCGGAATAAAAATGTAAATCCAATTTTGGTCCGTCCCCCATCATTAAAGTATAAAGAGAAAGAGACAGCGACTATTCCCTTTGACAAAGTAGACCTGAATTCGCACGACTGATCATAGAGACTACTCAAAGAAGCGCCATTCGATTCGTTAAACCGTCAAAGTAGAGAAAGAAAGAAAAAAGGCTATTGATAGAAAATCGAGCGCGAAATTCAAACCGCCGCTGCCATCGAGCCACGAGTAGACAACGTCGAACCAGGGCCGTTTCAGGAAGTCCTCGAACCCCGTGCAGAGCTCGGAGTTCGGTTGGACGTGAATTTCCAAAAATTTTTTCAAAAACCCGATTCCCTCGTAACACTACCCCGAAAGATGAGCCCGACAAGACCTGCGGCGACTCGAATGCCACGACAGTGAAATACTATTTTGGACGTCCGCGCGGTTCCAATTCGGCGCCGTTTCATAACTGGCGATTGCAAAGTTTCGCACATCCAAACGTCAGAGTCGTAAATGTCAATGAAAATACACACCCAAGCAGGAATAGAGCGAGCGGCGAATATCAGGAGAAATATATCTGGGTTACTCGTACCGAGCATCGATCACGCATTTAGGGCAAGAGCCGTCTACCTCGCATGCCCGAGATTATTGCCCTATTGAAATTACAGGAGCGACCGATACCAGAAACACCGACGGATCGACCCGAGTGGTACGATTTGCCGGGTAACGTATATTTGCCCAATCCATCAAAGGCTCGATCGATATCCCAAATGTTTTTCTTTCCACGTGTATTTTACATAAGGATAGGATCCGCCTCCTGCAGTTTCAAATTTCCCGCGTCATCGCAGGAACGCGACCGCTGCTACGTGAAAGGGACGCTAAGGTAGGGGAGAGGTAAAAAATAAAAGAAAGAACAAAATTGAACAAGTTTATGTTCACGTTATTGTTTATGTCCTTGTTAATGTCATTATCAAAGTCATCATCTTGCGCAACAGTCCATTTCTCGGCAGTAACCTTAACGGAGCACGTAGCCCAGCGTCACGTACCGTACACGTATTCTACGCCGAGCTTCGTTACTCGGCAATAGTTCAAAACGCTACGTTCCCAACGGCTTTTACGTTAGGTTACCAACACGAGCGCGGGCGTAGCGTGCCTTCGGCAATGTCCGAGTAACGTGGATAAATGGCTTAACGTTGCTTCTGGATGCGACGTTATTAATTGGAATATTGCATACCCGTGAGACAACGGCAATACTAGGATTAAGCAACGGACAATTTATAGGTTGCGGCGAAGTAGGCGAATTCGAAGTAGACTCGAAGCAGGCAGAGTACAGCGATGGCGGCGACAAGGCTACTGGGATATCGTACCGTCAGTGTGATCAAAAAATGTCTTTTAAGAAAGCAGACAGCACGCGTGAGTTTTGACGCAAAGTTTGAATCCATTCTGGAATTTTATTGAAAACCATCGAATTCCAGTCCAGCCTACTCCCGGGTTAAGGTGACCTTCTAGAACGTTCCCTGGCTCTGTGGCCGGCCTCGGGCTCAAGATTCGCTCTGGAGACCCCTTCGAGAAAATGTATAGCCGTGTATTGGCGGTGTAAAGGAAATTAGAAAAAAATAGAAACAGTCTTTATAAACGACGCGTACAAAATGAACTACTTGGGACGAGTGTTAAGACGGATACAAGCTAACGTAAACAGGACCAGAAAATTATGTAAGACTGCGCATATTATCGGCGTTAACGTGTAATGTTAGGTACACAGCACCCCTGTGCTGTCGAAGGATAGCCAAGAGAGTATAAGGCGCGTTTGTAATGTGATTTGAAGGCAAAAGCCTCGTAGCAGGTGTCTGCGCGTAGTTGATAAAATAAAATATGATAGGACAACCGAGTCTAGTAACGCTGCAGCCAGTCTCGTGCACGTTACGCAGATGGGTGGAGGCTTTAAAAAAACTGAAAAGAAATTGAAAATAAAGGTTGTAACTCGTTAGACATATATTGCGCAAGGACGTAGGTTGGAAATTTACAGGCTCGAATGCGAACGTCGCGTATATAATAATACCGGGGCTAACGTTATTTTTACTTTATATATTTCTATGTGACTCTCCTTTCTATATGACTCTTTTCTCTTCGTCCTAAGAACCTGGTAAACACGTCGCTTGCGGGTATGCGTGTGAAATGTATACGTGGCACGTGGGTGCGTCGCTTGTGTAAGCATAAGAATGCAGATATGTAAGCAGACGCTACGCAATGTTTACATTGACGATACTAGGAAGGGCGCCCTGACGGGAATATCGCGTACTAAAGATCATTATGGCCGCCCGCCTACTTCGATTCGTTAAAATTGACTGGGGAGCGGATGATCATAACCTCAAAATGGAACTTTGTAATTTATAAGAATGTAACATAGCATACATTGTGAGTTGACTATTTTCTCGCTTAAAACTATATTTAATTATTTAAGCATCGCATCCGCGAGTTAAATATGATATTTTGACAGATCAAGTCAAACGACATTCCTACAAAGTACCAATCACGTAACTTTTGATGAACTTATTCGAATTTTATCTCACAAAGTGTATGCGTGGGTTTCGAAAATGTAGCTCTTTGGAAATACGTGGGAAGTAACGAGGGATGCAAGCAAACAAGGGACGAGAAAAAATAAATAAATAACAACAGAATCAAACGTAACCAATATGGGGACGTCTTACGGAATTCCAATGCCAGAATTGGAAGAATGTCTTCTTTGTATTCGAGTCAAGTTCAGAAAACCTGGCACTTGGCCCTCTACGAGAGCATAGAGCCAGACGAGGAACACGAAGAGAAGTTGAAATTCAGAAACGTAATCGGAAATATGTTTTGGTAACTAAGAAATGTCGTTCTGACGTCAAGAAGCACACGATACTCATTGCGAATCGTGCGATTGCAATGGATGAACAAGATTTATTTATGACTATAATATTCGGATTATATACTCCACCCATGATACCGAATAGCATGCTACACGTATACGAGAAATAAAATTTTTCACACAACGAATAGTATGTGTACCTTATCTAGGGCGCGGAATAGAAGAATTGTTTTGACGCTCTCGCTAAGCCTCTGTCGCTGCTCGTCGCTCTTTGGGTGTACCATCTGCAACAATAACAAGACATATTATACGATGTATATTCGTGAGGTGATATAACGATATAAAATAATGCTACGTCAAAAGGAAATCACGATTTTTGACAGTGTATGGCATCGGGACAAGATCGAAAAATCTTCAATGTTAACGACAACGTCGATATCAATTTGAACGTTATTGACCAATCGGCGTGTTAGACAGCAGTGACGTCAATACCAGTTCAGGAGACACTGGCCAATCGGTGTCTCGGGATAACGTGACGTCACGAGGTTGTAATATCCCTTAAGGTGGCACAGAGAAAATTCCAACAAAAAGTCCCATACAGTCCCTACGACCACTTCGTACAAAGTTATACGAAGCTTCCAGCGTTTATTCGCCATTTTGAATTTACAACGAGCGACTAAATACAGCCATCCGTCTCCTGGCGTGTACGGTATACGTTTCCAACAAACATATCGCTTGGGTATGACCTGCGCAATATCAAAGAAGAAAAAGAATATCAGATCCGCCAAATATTGTAAATTTGTGAACGCGACAGATCAGCGATTACGAGAACGTTCGCAAAGCAGAACAACAAAGTCCCAAGGAAGTAAGTAACAGCGAATGAGGCACGGAAGCATCCGACGAGGCCGAAAATAGCCGCTTTGACTTTCCAGGTGTAAATCGCGTACAGTCGAGCTTTTGCGGAAGTGCGCGACCGCCATGTTGAACTTTCGAATATACGAGAGAAATTCCTATATCGGCATCCAGGTCGCACAAGCGTTGCTTATGTGTATGGCTGCCATTTTGAAAATCAAGTAAGGACCTAAAACTTCATCTATAGAAAGAAAAACATACATACCCATAATATAAATTCTAAGCTGGTGATATAGAAAGAGTACCAGGAGATCTGCTGCGTCTGAGCGCCGTCTAACTAGGTCACTGGGTACGTTATATCGTTATGTTTTCATTAAAACCGAAAGAACAGAACGAGAAAAGAATATTGAACAAAGACCAATTGTCTCCTGGATCATCGTGCGGATAGCAGTCTCTATCTAAGTACACGGGTAGGTGGCTATAGGCGGATAGGTAAGTCGTCTATACCTGCAAGTTATCGAACACGTGTTAATTCGCTCGCTGACGTCACAAAGGCACGTTGTTCGCACGCATCGTCAAGCAAAAGCAAGCAGTTAGCCTGGCTGGCTTCCCGACTCTCCTTCGTTCTACACCCTACAGTGTGTGTACCCATACTATACCTAAGCTTAAGCAGATGCAGGGGACGTGGGCTCGATAGAACCCCCTGGTATAGCAAGCGCCGCACAAAAAACGCCAATATGGCGGCTGCAGGCATAACGGGGATTTGTAGAATTTTCAAAAATTCCTTAACGCTTACATTTCTCAAAATTAAAATTCCTATACTGACCAAATCCTCAATACTTTTGGTAACTGGGTCAAACGTACGCGAATAAGTATGAGGAAGCATTCTGAGGAACGAAAACGCTTACGTGCTTTATTGGGCGAGGCAAAGTCGCTCGCTAAGTGGAAACGGGGCTTTAGGATGGCGAAAGGGTATACGTTACGTTGTACACCAGTAGTTCTGGCATTACTTGACTAAAATCAATGAAACCCTCTTCGCTGTGTCTCGTCATCTTGCTCGCCACCGTGTGCTCTCGTCCGCGACCACGTCATAGAAACAGCCTTTTCACATAACACGTCAGCTACTGGCTGAATCGTATACCTAAGGTGACACTATCTTCTTTCTTTCCTCCCACGTTTTCCTTTCTGCCGTGAGTCACGTCAAAACTTGCCTCGAATATTCGAATCGAACGTACGAATTCGACGCGATTGAAACCATGAAAAACCATCTGACGCCGGGCTACCTGAATTTTTCGTTTTTACGTGCCTGGTGTGAGAGGTACCTTTAAACGAGTACCCAAGCTGTTTATAATGTGTAATGGAGGTGGTGCGTCGTCGAGCGAATATTTCTAATGCGGTCGATCGCCGTTTACGGATTCGCCCTAAGGTATCCCGTAAGGGATCCCATTTCGAAGGGGCCACAAAAGTACCTAAGCCCAAGGTAGATGTCGCCGTCGGCGCGACGGAAGGGTTCGCCGTTGACGAAGTCGACGACGCGACGCCGGAGAAGCAACGTTATGCTAAATACTTATTGTACATTTACATTTAATTATAGTGATTAATAGTCACGCGACCCACAAAGGGAAGGAGTAGGAGGGGAGGGGCACATTAATTAACATGCCTATAAATACAACGACGGACACGGAGACACTTCCCGATGCTTTCAATTTCGTTCTACGCAACACGACGCAACCGTTCGAGTAGGACGCGCCAAATTTATGTTCCTAGTTCCAAGTTTTCTTTATTTAATTACGTACTCGTCATCCCCCGTTGCTCAGGGCGACGTGGAATAATCCAAGAGATACCAAGGAGCACGCAAATAATTATGTCTGCAAACGTCCTGCGCTTTCTCATCGGTGGATCGATCAAATCGTCGCGTGCGTCGCAGTAAACATAACCTAACAATCAGGACCAGTGGCCGTAAGTGGCAGTGCGCATCAAAAATATTCTTCACCGTTCGTTCCCACCCACTTTGCGCAGTGTAACTTTGTTGGGGGTGTCAAAAATGTTTACAACCCCACAATTTATTCTGTTCGTAGTAATGACAACACCCCCGTCCCGAAACTCGGCAAGAGTACACCCAACTAATTTTTATCGACCCTCCCGAGTATTAAAAAATTCTTTGCAAGAAAAAAAAATAAATATAAAAAAGACGGCGTAAAGAACCACCGTAAAAACGCTTTGAGGTAGACCAAGAGAAAATATGTTTCATTAATGATTCAGGTCCCGTACAGAACACCACGTTAATTTGCATAGGGCCGTACGCACTGCCTCGCACACTGTAACGCTGCATGACTCGGGCAATTGTCATTCCGCGTTGGCGACTTTGAAAGGCCAAAAATGACGATGACATAACGCGCCTGTAGCACCTGGCAAATGGAATTGCCTCGGTCGAAGATAACAAAGGGAAAGTCTTGGCGACAGAAAAGAATCCATTCGAAGACATTCAAACTGCACGGATACTTAGAAGGTCTGGGAGTTTTACCAGCGGGTACCAGTCTTACTGAGAAAAGTATGATAAAGACTGCATTTTGTTATCCTCGCAATATTTTTCAGTTATCCACAGAAATATACGAACAAAAGATACGTCTATGCAAATATAGAGTTAATAATTGTGATACCACAAAGAACTACATAAAAATAGACGACTCTTCCGAGAGTACACGTGTAACGTGAAAGTGGTGCGTGCCATTTCGTAAAATAAGAGAGTTATCTAAAAATTCAGCCACGAATTGTTACGGCTTGCGACAGGAGCGTAGATAGCAATGCGCCAGGAGGGTACCCGAAAATCCAGCCACGAATTTTTAAGGGGCATATCAGGTGAATCGAAGAGGGAAAAATATACCCTCCAAGACATTTCTTAAACTTGAAGGTGCAGTCACACCGCGACTCTAAATTATAGCCCCTTCCCCCAAAAGAAGATCATGCAGATGAAATGCAGTAAAACTATTTTTATCTATATATCTCGACATATAAAAAAAAATTTTCGTAAGAGAAGCGCTTCCTCGTACTTCCTGTACACCGGGTGGACGAGGGAAAAATAATTGCATTACTTTTGACAAAGAATATTTTTTTACGATAAATATAATCTCTGCGTACTTCTTATATGCACCGTTTCCATATATATATATATATATTCCTGTACGATACCGGTATTCGTTATCACGCGCTACAGTGTCCACAATGTACGACGAATTCTCAAGGAAGTTGCGAGGGCGTCTTTACGACGCATATTAGACATCCGCCCACCGTTCGATACCCGGTGTAAATTTGGTGTCGCACGAAAAAAGAAATTAATTCACATGAAAATTTTGTCGCGCGATCTCACGGTGAAATGGGTAGCGTCAATCGATCGAAAGTGATCGATGCGACGTTTACGTAATAAAAAATTCTTTTTTTTTCACGTTTCGATGAGTTATCGCAATTATCCGTGAAACGGTCGGCTATTTCGATCGCGATATCGGCAGAGTCACGTGAAAACGAGACTTGAGCTCGATTCGGTACAGTCGAACTATTACGAGTGGGTACTGCGCGTGGGCGAGAGAGTCGGGCGTAAAGTGGAAACGATGCCGAACGAAATTGCTTTGGGTTTGGTAGAGAAACTCTTGAGGTATGTGCCCTTTGTTCTTAAGGTAGTTTCCACGGAGCGACGGAACACCGATGCGAAAGAAAGGTCAGATCAAAAGTCTTCGCGTACGAAAGGTTTGCCGAGCTTCAAAAGTTTTCCGTCCGCCTCAACTGCAATTTGTAGACATTCTATGTATAATCCGTATAAAAAGTATGTTTCAGCTGTGGACCTCAGTCCAAAACTCGAGAACCACTGAACGAATTTTGAAAAACTTTTTCGCCGATGGATAAATCCGATCTCAAGGAGTAAAGGTCAACGCGCGATTACGACAGGTCAAAAAGGAGAAAAAAAGATGTCAAGAAAGTCATAAAAATCGCGTCGCTGTAAAGATAGTAAAAAAATAATTTTTTTATCTTACCTTGGCTCCCTCCTCCTCCTCGTCCTCCTCAGGATTATAAGTCTCCGCGAAGACGCTCTTCCTCCTGGAGGCAAACCTGCCGACGGGCGGTTCTGAAAGGAGAAAACGAAAAAAATTGGTAAAATTAAAAAAAGGATATACAAAAAAATTCAAAAAAATATTTCCCAATGCAATTCACTCGTCTCCGTCCAAGCGCCTATCGAAAAGTTTCCTCGACGCAACGAATTGTCATCCAGGTGCATCGATAGAATTTGCATAAGGCGCAATCGAAAGCGCTCGAAGTTCCACGTGCAACGATGCAGCTCTGGTAGGATGCAGCTTACATAGAAACCAGACCCAAGTATCGTTTACCGTATACGCGGTCTAACGTTACGAAGTGTAGTTTATGCAAATCTTCAAGAAACCGGAACACGCCTTCCTTGTGCAGCGGATGCACTCGATGCTGGGCGCAAGTATCGATGTTTGACATTTGACCTCTCAGAGGAATTTTTTAAACCTATTCTCTGTTACGAGCAACGGCAGAGGAGAAAAAAGATAGATGTAATTAATTTTTTTTTTCGTACTTTGTAAACTAGCCGCAAGCAACCTGACAAGATGCAAAAATATATCTAGATTTTAAGTTCCTTGTGCGTTCTCGACCTTTACCGGATATTCCCGGGAATCCTGCGACTTCCGGGTCGTCGGACGTCCAGATGCAATTTGGCATCGAGTGCGCTGAAAATCTATAATTGCGATTGCGTTTTATTCCCTATCCTTTATAAGGTAGTCACTTCTTGAACGCTAACGAGCGCCTGGTCGTTCCCGTCTATCCCAACGTAAGTAACAGGACAGTTGTATGCATTTGAGAAGTGACTACTATAAAAATGACAGGGAATAAAAGTACGCCTTGTAAACATTTCTTTTCTTCAGCTATACATATATATATTACCATCGTCCTCGTATTCCCAGACTCCCAGGACGATCTGTTTGTTAGTCGAAGTCGCGATCATGGCTCCTGGACACTTTTTTTTTAAATTTCCAAAAGCACTGTCTCCCTCGACTCTTCTTACTCGCTTTTGCGTAACTCCTGACGACTCTAAGGTATCGCACTTTCAAGATAAGGTCCCGACGTCATAACGCGATTCTCGACGAGCCGAGAGAATACACTCGAGCCTGTAAACACAGCGAACAGTCGCGCTCCTGCGCCAATGTGAATACGTGGGAATGTACATTTAAAGAAAATCGTGCCCTGGTACAAAATTTATATTCCACACATAGTTTCGGATCGGATCGGTCATCGATGTACGTAAATGTCCTCGCCCCTGAAACACTTGACCATCGAAACGGAAATTCGATTAATTAAAATTTCAATTTACTCGTCATACGCGTCCATTACACAGAGTCAGCCGCGTCCCAGAAAAAAATAGCCCTTCGGTTCCATTAACGAAATTACAGCGAGGAAATAAAATACGTCTAAACAGCGCGAAGTAAGAGTCCGAAAAAAAAATATATCTTAAACAAATAACTTTGTCGACTAATAAAATTCATTCCCGACCAATTAGTACGGGGAAGGCAGAAGAGAAAATCGCGTCCTCATGCCCCGACTAGCGTGGTCGTTCCGTTAATAGAGTAAACGGAAGGTCAAAAGTACATCCATGGTCGCCCGGTGAAAGCAGCTCTCAACTCGAGATAATTATGCGTGGGCGTAAAAGAGCGTCCGTCGCCGGTTGCGGAGGGAGCCTTAGGGCGACGACGAGGCACTTTCGATATCGCCTAATTAGCCGATACGAATTTTTCATTAAGTTCACTGCTCGTTACTATTACGTAGCGCGAGAGGCAAATTCTGTCGCGGAGCCGCGAACGCCGACGGACCGAGAGAATTCGTTAAAGACGCGAGGGCGTTCGAATAAATTAACGAACGACGAGTAAAAGTCGGAATTCACGGCACTTTTTTTTTAGTTTCACAGAAGAAGAAAAAAATTCATTCCTCGCACCCGAACGCGCGCGCCATACCTCAGTCGAAGGAGCGACTAAGCTGGCGGTAACGAAATGCTCGACTTTGATAACGTTCGGTGCCGAGCGAGAGCCCGCGAAAATTCAAAACCGAATAAGAAACCGATTGACCCAGGGCATTTTGGGTAAGAAGAATCGTAAGGGGGGGGGAAGAAAAAATTTCGTCAAATATCTCTCCCGTTATATTTAAGCAGGCTCTACCACCTGTTCTGCAGTGTGTCAACTATATGACTAGCGGCGAGTACGCCTGATAGGTTACCACCACTGCGGGGATGACGTGAAGAGGGTTGGCAGTGCTGACGAACCAGGTTTACCAGGTTTGGTTGGGGTTAGAGGACGGTTGGGGATGTCACACTGAGAGGAGACTAGGAACGGCCGGACGAGCAGAGAACAGCGAGGACGAGGCGTCACCAGAGTGTGGCCTAATGGTGGATCAAACAAAGAGCCGGGTATAGAAGGTTGTGTGTGTGTATATATATACATATAATAGATACACAGCATACTCAAGAGTCTTCCGTCCTACGTTACAGGCTGTACCCACAAAGTAACCACACAGAGTAGCAATCCGTAGGATAAATCTAAATAGAAACTACCCTGACTGAAATTTTCATTGGGTCTTCAGTTAAATAATTGAGGGATTTATTTTTCGCAGAGCAGATGGTTTGCTGACAAAGGGAGAAACGATCCCGTCTCAAAGCCGTACCGGTCCGAGGATTCAGTTTTTGTTTAGTCTCTATCCCACCCCTGATACCTTTTACATGGACCAATGAGAATTCGGGATCCCTGAGACTTACCGCCGGAATCTCGCGCCACGTGTTCAAAATTGGAGAAATTTAATTATGAGAATCCCCATGCACGTTTACCGTCCGTAAGTGCGCAGTGAACTAGCGCCGAGTTTACATGCAGGAAGCTCATTTAGGAGCAGTGCGTGATGGACTGTGCGTTCCTGGTAAATTATCAGGAGACCCTCGAAGGTCCTACGCAGGATTCAATGTGCGTCCTCAGGGGATTAGTTCGGGTTGGGTTGGATTATTGAGACGTCACGAAAGACCGGGCGCAGTGTAGCGAGATTGACCCACCGGAAAGGCTGGCCTAGCGACGTCTTAAATGTTAGGTTAGACTCGGCCGGGAGGTAAGAGCGCGAAGAGTAAACATTTCGTGCCTGGAAACAGACACTGAGGGCCGAGGGAATCGAATTCCGGACGCCAGGACCTTTCGTCGAGTTCCGTCGTCTTGCGTGGCTGTAGCCTTTGAGCTTAGTTAACGTAATTCGCGCGCAGCGCTCTATAGTACAGTCAAGAGTGTAGGACGGAACTTTTCGGAACTGCTGAAAAATTTTCCGTCGGGCCGTAGAGAGCAGAAGGGTCGTGCCGATGCGAAAACCTTGAAGAACCTCATGCAATATTTTTTTTAACAGCATAAAAGTGACGTTGACAGTTAAAACGATCGAATAAACTATTTTACCCTTATGAATCCTGACGAATTTTCCTTTTCTCATTCTCGACGCTCCCATCAATCATGACCTATAACGTGCTCTACTGCTGGGTACAATAGGACTTGCAAAGGCTAAACCTAAAGTCGATTCGCTCGAAACGACCTCAGCTACGTTTACTATCTAAATTGCATTTTCAACGTAGCGACGTTCACAAAGGGACCCTAAACCTGAACCAACAATCAAATTCACTACTCGAATAATCCCCAGTATCGTTCCGTATCGATGACTACACAATGGTCAGGAAGTTACACAAAGCAGTCTGACAAATGAGAAATACAAATTTACACTGCTGTCAGCGAGCAAAGAGATTTCAGTAATAATAATGCCAAGAAAAATCCAAGTAACTTCCCGTACAATTATAAAAGTCGTAGCGAGAGAAGTAATTTAGAAAAATAATTAATTTTGCTTTTTCTTAAATTAAAGAACTTTCCTGATCTCTCATTACTTTTATCGTAACTCAGCCAGAGCCCTCTGGTAGTCCCACGTTAAAACGGGTACGCGGAATCCGTGGTAATCGAATGCACGTTTATATACGTGCAGGTCGACCCTGGTGAAACCGCCGTTGGCTATTGAGAATTCCAGAAACGGAACAAACGCTCGAGAAACATGATCGAGCCGACTGCACGGCCTCCTGGGTTCTATATTCGTAGCACTGGCCAAGCGCATTGGCACGTACTCGGTCGCGTTGCGAGTGTCCGAGTGCAGCAGTCGACGAACGGGAAGCAACGAGTAAGATGCATCGCGACGCCCGGGCGTCGTTGTAAAAAAGGTGAACGATGGCCGTAAGCCAATGCAGCCGCGAGACCCTGTCTCATGCCGTGAATTCAATTACCATTGGGACTCTAACGGGATCCCGCGTATTTGACGCGGGAAATTCAAAAATTTGACAGACGAAATTGGGCCACGTGTAGCAGCCGCAAGGATTTACCATGAAGCGTCGGATGCCTCGTTCGCAATAATTATTTTACGCCGACAACAATGATTTTTCTATATGATTTTCCCTCTCGAATTTTTTTCTTTCAATTCCCTCCACGGACAATACAAATAATTCACGAACACTTCGTTCCGTCCGAACTTAGGTTATGTGACGAACTCCCCCCGTGTATGCAGATACGCGCACGCTATTTATACGTCACGTACAAACGTAACTCAGAGAATTTTCACTATTATATTAATAGCAGACATAACCGCTGGCTCTAAACGAATAAAACTTGAGATATTCGAATACGAGCCAACTGGCAACTACTTTTAGCGTCTTTGACGCGACGCTCGGGGTACTTCGGGGCTCGGAAGTCAGTGGTAATTGCAGGTGGGTCGGTAAATTAGATTTCTACAGTCTCGAAAAATAATCACTCCGAGAGTAACGCGCCGTGGACGGGTGATTGGCTAATTTCTATAAATATAACATTAAGAAGACGTGTAGCAATTAGCCTGAATATATTGAAAGCCATTAGCCGAGGGCCGTTAGATTTATTTTCGGCAAATAGAAAAATTCAAAATGACCCTACCGTCTCTGCTTTCTATAGGCAACATAAGCAGTATCGAGGGAGACGAATGAAATATTGAATTTATTCGTTGAATCGAGACAGATTCGAGTATTCTGAATTTAAGCACATTTAAATCCACTGAATCTAGTACCACGTCATTTCGCCTACATTTTACGTAAAAAGTCGCACTTGCTCGATTACAATATTTTCACTGTATTCGCGGAGAGAACACAAGGGTAACTGCACTTTCGTAATACGATTGACAAGAGAGATATTAAATGAGCCAAATAAGATGGCTTTCGGAACAGCTGACTTTGTGTATTCTGAAAATTTGAAAATTCCACTACACAACGCTGCCGTTTAATTGACCGCGGGCGAGTCTACCTAGTTTTATTTTAGCGATCCACATACGACCGATTACTCAATACCGTCACGTCCGGTAGGCCAAGAATTTCGCGAACTCGTTAACAATCCCGTATGCCGATTTTTATTCGGTCGAGAGTCCTCTGCGATTGCCACAAGAGTATTCCATTGCCAACAGTTTTTAACCGAACGCGTGCCAAATCAATGAAAAATAACTTATTACCTAATGTCAAAGGCAGTGAAAAATTTTCCCATGGATTTTTCAATTTGGAAAAGACATTGCAAAAAATTTTTAAAATTTTTCTTTCCCTCTCTCTGACACACGAAGAGTCGACTGCTACGTAAAGAGGCAATTGGGTAATAGAAACTTGTTTCAAGTAATTGACCAATCGCTCGATTCGTCCATTACGTGAATATTATATTCTCATTGACAAATCTGTAGCAATCGCTGCCAATGACCAAACGTTAATACGTATTTCAACGACTCACCCAGTTCTTTTCTGTAATAAGAACGGACGAAGGATGCACGTAAATAAATAAATAAAAAATTAATTATATCATTTCAAGTATCGGATAACAAAGTTGAGCATCAACAAGTGACATACACATATATATGTTCTTTTATAAATTCCTATGTATATAATAATGATTCAGGCAACGACTTCGGCCTGAGTCAGCATATATATGTCTACACGTCTATTATCCAATGGCAAACGCCCATTACGACCGAAATAATATTAGCAGCACGTACAAGAAAGTGCGAGGAGAGCTAGAACAAGGTAGCAGTGGTGGACGTAGCCATTAGAAAGCATCGTAAATCAAATTTAGCCAATGAAAACGATCTGCAGGTACGTTATGGCGTCATGCACGACACACAAGTAAATCATTGAGAAGTTATGGGGGCAGCTGCACTGGACTAAGAAAAAAAAAAAATTTCCTTTATCGTAATTGATAAATGGAAGATTGACCTAAGGTCGTTTAACTCTGAGATCGAATAATCGGAAACACTTGGCAATGGAATTTGCGAATATTGACGTGTCGTCGTGCGAATTTCGTGACTGGCGTATAGAACGGAGTGACGTCAGACCCACTATTCCGTAAGGTAATAAAATTTTATATTAACGACAATAAAGCTCAAAACTTTATCGTCGCCGTGAACACGCGTTCGATAAAAAGTCAAATTTCGGCTAGGCTACGTTAATTAAAGATTTCTTGGAATTCGAAGAATTTTCGAAAATTTACCCCCGCTGCACTTTCACTTCGAGCGACGGTTCGAGGCTTCTCGCGCCGAAAATACTTAACCTGAAAACTATTGTCCGCTTGCAAGTTTCTCCCGTTGGGGTCGATCACTTTGAGCATCGTCGATTTCGCTGCTCGAGTCAATTTTTTCTCCTTCGCCGTAGCTTGGCCGTGCATACAAACAAGGCGGGCACCACAAGTAGCGACAGACAGCTTTTGAGTATTTAATTCACTTGCACTTTGTGTCTATCGACGAGCTTATTTTCATTAGAAAATGTTACACGAGGCGAAGACCCGGGAAGCTACGATAAATCTGACTTTTAGGTGAGAAAACAGAACGAATGAGTTTACTTTGGGGAAGATTTAATCACCCTGCACGGCCTCGTCTTCGCGATCTGATTAAAGAAGTTTTTGCATCAGAGTACGAGCCGGCCAATTTTTCCTTCGCGATTATTACGCTTATCAGCGGATCACTTTCGAACCGTGAAGAATAACGAACAAATAAAATAAATAGATTGAAAAAATTATAGAATAATCTGTCTATGCTGAAAAGCCTGTCGTATGGAATCAGCATACGTTACGTATATGCGTAGAAAGCGTACACTTAATTTGATTAGGATTGATAAGATATAGAATGACTGTTCCATAATTATTTCCTTCCTCCTGCTATTGTTTGCTACCAGGAGGAAGTTATCGGCTGATAACTTCAAATTCAAATGTTTCACGAGTAACGTTCTGGACTTACAGTTAATGCTTTATTACGTTTACGGTTTCCTTTCTCGTACTTAAATACTTCAATTATAGTCTATGCTTAAGTTTTGAATTTACGTAATATCACTTTTCGCTCAAGCCTTGAACTTCGAACTTTTCCAGGTACATATAGATAACCTGAAAATAATTTACGATTCGGATGTATCCTTAAAAGCTTATTGTATTGTGATTTAATGAAAGAACGAGAAATTAAGCAGGGCTTTATCAAATTGCATTTATTTTTTCCTCCTACGCTAGATCATTATTACTGTTCGTATACAATTGTCTGTTATACCCTGTGGCCGTTTTCACCGTAAATATGAAGGATACGGTAAAAGTAGCTCGGCAAATTACCGTTCGCGTAAGACGAGGTTAGAAAACAAATGCTCTCTCCTCATTTTCCGTGTAATTTCGATGAGTAAAAAGTCTTAAATTTCCGTGCAAATTTTTCAACTCCCGTCAAGTCCATTACGTTACGCGAGGAAAGATAAACGTTCGTTTAGGTGCGTCAAAGTTTTTTTTTGCTTCTACCGTATTACTGCACTTAGGAAAAAGCAATTTCAACGAATATTGGACTTACTGATTAGCGAAAAATCTCTGTGATATTTCACTATGAGACAACTGAGTAAAAAAAAAGAGACCTAGATTTCGCATTATTTAGTTTCATATACCGCTTACGAATGCGAATTAGATAGACTCATAAGGATAACCTCAAAATGTGTTACGCTGGGTCCAGGGGAGCCCGTGACTTTTTGCGTCTTTCACGTTTTCCAAAAGCTTTCCGTTTTTCTATGACTACAAAAATATTTCTCGAAATTAATACTTCCCACGCACTTTCAAATTTGCATTTGGCGTATTGATAAAAAAAAACATTGAAATCCAAAGCCAACAGCTAAAATGGCAGTCTAAGGTAGTACTGGATCTGCCAGACCCTTGATAGGCATTAATGTAAACAAAAAATATGATAAGCATTCTAGGGTTAATGTGCGTAAGAGAGAGAGAGAGGGACATATGTATCAGTGATAAAAATCACAAGCAGATGCCATTTGATAAATGGACTATGCAGCAGAACAAATTTGAAATGATTGTATATTTCTAATATCTCAATTAAAAACAATTTTTGTCTCTCTTGATTAGTCTTAAACTTTATTAATTTTGAATTAAGAAATGTGAACAAACGTCCTCCTTCAACTTTCTTGTTTTAAGTCGGTCACGTTTTACAGCGCGTCCGCCCTATACTTTCTCAGTTGTTTGTTCGAGCACTAATTTGAATCAATCAAGCAATCCACTTCTGAGCCTCACATGATGACTACTATATACTGCACGATGGGACTGAACGTGAATAAATGATGAAGGACCGACAACCTTAATATTATCATTTGATTTTAATCATAGAACATCAATGAATGACAGTGTTACCAGCCTTGCAATAATAAATCTATATATACCTAGTTCACTTAAGTTTCATGAATCAAATATAACTGAACAATACCAATATCGTAATTTGTTTGCTGGTAGAAAAGCCAATGAAAAATGATGCCTGAGCCAAATTTACAATTAGCAATGGTATTTTCCCGAGGAGAATCAATAATGGTGGACAAATGCAAATCCAGCGAAAAACTTAATTGTTTCCATGCCTCCACGGGTCTCACGAATAAACGAATGCAGCTTGATAGAAATGAACGGAGCCAAAAGAATGCATGAAGGAAAAAGGGATATTAAAATGCCTAGTTCCTTAAGACATTTGCATTTCGACATCCTGTTTCAAGTTATTATAATAATGTATCTTGACATGCAACTTTTTGTGTACTAAAGTTGGCTCTGTGTTTGACATTTATTACAAGACTGCGTCGACTATAGCAGCTATGTCGGAGAGAAAATATCGAGCGGAGATTCCGCAGGAGCTTTGCTGCTCTCGTATAGGTATGTACGAGAAAGCCTACCGATCGATAATTCTGAATGCCAGGAGTAGGAAGTGGTTTGCCGGCAAAGTAAAAATTCCTTAAGATCTCCGCAAGATTATAGGAAAATATTGGATTGACGTATGGTAAAAGAACTTGAAATATATTGGGTAATTTTAAATTATTGTAATAGAGATAAATGGATTTGAAATTACTGGTGTAACAAAAAATGTCACGTGCGAACGTTATACTAGTGTGTATCTATATTTAAATTAATAAATATATTTTATATGAGGCAAACAGGTTCCACGTCAACGCACGAAAGTTCCTATGATTTTAGTAACTCGAAAAATAGGGACATGACTCGGTACTTAAGGTGAACGTACTTTTTTAAAATAAAAAACAGAGGGGGGAAAGAAGCTCACAGCCAGCGATCGGTAGGAAGCATTTCCAGAGGTAAGCGTAAAAATAAAAATCTAATATAAACACTTTTAGATAGCTTGGCGTCCAGCCAAATCGACGCTGAACTAGTCTTTCTTTTATATTGAATTAGATCTCAAGACCCTTTAGCCATCTAACCTTCTTTCCTTTCTTTAATAACAGTGTTAGTTATAACTATTTAATTATTTGTATTTTAATAAGCTGCTCCTCAATAAAGTTTGCTCTGTAACAAGATAAGCAGTGACAATCTGATTGCATGGGCCCATTTTCTCAAGTAATGTTCTACATAATTGTGCATCTTTAAAGCAATATTGTTTGGCAGTTTATAAATTAATAGATAATAGATAACCAAAGTTATTTGGAAGTGACTTGTTGGTGAATACGACTGTCCACACTGTAGGCAGACGTGCTTGAACATGACTTATTAATTGATATTACGTAGAACTTTAAGAAGTTGATAAAGAAACTTTATTTGTTGTCACAGGAGCTCCAACTTTCTAATTAGGTATAACATTATGTCTCAAAATGGTTGTAAGCTTTATTTTATCACTTATTACAGTGATAATAGAAAATTGTAATGTTAACAAGATAATTGTGATAATGCAAGATTCTATTTCCTTGTATGTTTTTTTCATTCAAAGTTTGAAGCACGCGAATTTGTTTACCAAATTAATTCTCTATAATGTGAGAAAAACAAATATATGCATCTTACTTATTTCTTATCTCATTCGTGTATGTTATCTATTATTACTCTTACGAGATGCTTTTTTATATTTGCTACAACATATATACGATAAACTGCTTCAATAAAGGAATAAAATATGTGTCAAGAATATTATCATAAGTTTTACAATTACTCAATGGCTGCGATTAAAACTATGACATTATTGTTCAAAGTTTTATAAGAAACATGAAATAAAAACTATGTCAAATAGCTTTTGCATTTTGATAAGATTCTCTATTGTATAGTACTGAATTTTTAACTAGGTAATTGATAGTTTATTAAACAATAAATTAAACCCATGAAATTGGTGAAACTATGCTCCAAAATTGGTTTTACAAAATCCAATTAATCTCTTTCCATTTTCCTGATTGTATATTCGCATCACTGAAACTTAAGTAGCTAAAAATATTTTAAGATAGCATTATCTAATATAATATACAAAACAAAAATAAAATTACCTACATAAGAATCAAAGAGTATGACAAACTCCCATTATACTAACTAAAATAATCAAAATTGGAATGCAAAAACTCACCTTCCTCAACAGACTCATCTGGAGTAGATGAACAAGTTTGCGCATTGGACTGTATCAGCTGGGTCTGTCGAGACTCTCGGAGTCTCGTGAAGAAATCCACAGCATAATCGACAATATCTCCAGGTTGCTCCAAGAGATAACTAATGGTAAATTCAAGTAGGATATCCCTCAGGTCATCCGGCACCGTAATCTTGCCAGCGTTGCGTTGACAGCTCATCTTGCCCGGGCTGAATTTTAAACCATAAAAACTGCCTGGGCAACACAATGTCCTATGGAGGTGCCAATCGACCTCCTCTAGAGCGTGAGTCCACCAGGAAGCCCGCGTTCGAGCTATCCCCGTGGATTTTGGAGTTCACTTGTCAAATTCCACGAGAAGACAAGCGCGACGAGACCGACGACCAGAAGGACGTGCCCTACTCTTTCCGTGTTCAGGGAAGTTTTCGCGTTTTGCCAACACCAGATTGGCTCTCGAGTCACTCGTACACTTTAGTCACCTGCTATTACGCGAATACTTGGAGTTACAAGAAATATCGCCTCAGCTAAGATCACTTTTTACACATAAAACAGCAGGAGCCGCACCGTCCCGTATCGAAAGGTGTTACTTTAAATCCGTCTGCTGGCAAAGATGGCGACCATCTCACGGTACGACTCTTGATTTGACTAGAAAGTCCGTGAGGTGCATACCGCGCCTATCGCCGATGCGAGAGGCCACTTGAAAATATAACTCGAATATACGAAATACTGTCAGCGAGAATAGCGAAACTGATGACGAACTGTTCTCATCGATCGCAACGCTTCTGTCTTTTTCACTTTCGCGCTCTCTCTCTTTCTCACTTTACGTTCTACAGTACGTTTAATACTTTTTCGATTTCTACCGGATATTGCGGCCGGAAAGTCGATTGGTTGTTGCCTCTTATGTCCTACCAATGGAAATTCAGTAAATGCTTCTTTCGTTGAACATTTCACTTTTGTTTCTATATGGCGCCACGGATTTGTACGATTTGTTTCTTCTTGAACGTAAAGCGCGGGCGCTATCGGATAAAACTTTGATTCGACGTCTCTTCTATTGCTTGATAAACACTATTTATAAAAGAACATTCATTGATTTTATTGTTTATAAGATAATGGTTTATTTATTGATAGAAAAAATACACATTGGCCCAAAGTCGTGTTGCTTGTGAATTTTCATTCTTAGTTTACCAATGTGTCTATACATCGCATTGTATTAGCTATTTAGATCAATTTCTTCGGGATACTGCGATTTTGGGGGTACCAAAAATTGACGATGAATTAAGCATCTGTGGACCAATGCAAATAAAATTTTAAGAGTGATAAGAGTCGATGTCCCATCTATTTCTTTTCTATATTTTTACCGCGAATTTTGCATACCTATAACGATGAAATGGGCGGAGCCGATATCAGTGATTATTTTATATTATATTTCGTTTTAGATTTTTTAATTCGAATATCAATTATACATTGAGATCATCTAAAGCAATGCAATAACAGATACTTGTTTATATTACTACTGATTTTTATCGTGTTTCACTGATAAAATTATTGACACTAAACGGACACCGAAAATCTCTCAATGCTGAATGGGTCACGCAACTGCTGTGATGGGACGATAATGAAAAATAATTGTATATTGACTTTTGCCACTTTCGAACTTTTATTTTTCTCCATGCGGAGATGTTAAATTCATCGTGAAATCTTAGCGCTCTGGAAATCATAGAACTGCCATTCAAATAGCTTCACTTTACTTTGCGCGTGGCAGTAGTAACTTTTCAAATATATCTTCTATTTATGTATATAATTGCTTAATTACACCAACTAATTATAAAGTTTTATCATATGTATTGTTTCAAAATACTAATGTTTTCATCGAAAATAGCCTATCAAAAATAGCTGTCAATTATGTAAGATTCATATTTGTAATGTAAATGAAATTGAAGATAAGTGATAAGAATCCTAATATAGATAACTGGCGGAAATAAAGGAATTGGTTTTGCCATAGTCAAGAGACTACGTCAAAACTTTGACGACATTGTTTACTTGACAGCACGTGACATTAGTCGGGGTGAAACTGTAGTTGCTGAGTCGGAAAAATTGAGTTTCGAGCGCCGCTTTCTTCAGTTTGATGTTTGCTCTGATACTAGTGCCAATGTGTTTAAAGAATTATTAAAGAAAACATATAACAGACTAGATCTATCAGTCAACAATGCAGCTATTAAGGTAAGGGACGAGCATACTTATGGAAAACAAATACATACTTTTTTTTGAACTCAATTCTATGTAAAATATGGATATCATGTAAAGAACAAAATCAATCAGAATACTTTTATATTAGATCATATATTTCATACACAGTGTAAAAATTATAAGAATTTGCCTATTCAACATAATTTAAAATTAAAATATAAGTTACCGAAGTCATCGCAGTTGTATTACACATTATTTTCATACTATAATTTAAAAATGTCCCATTTGTCTTCCTGTACGATGTATACAAATTGATCTCCATTCTACAGAACAATTACTCTTGGTACAGGAAATAAATTAATTCTGCTTCGGAAAGAAAGTCTTCGTTATTACCTCATGCTTTACATATTCTCTAGTTCAGGCGGTATTGGAATTTTTTTCTCTGTCGCAAATTTCATCAATGCTTCATATTTTGAATGCCAAGAATCTATTTCTTCTCGCATTTTATTATTATCATCTTGCATTACTTCCATGTCATGGTACTCTTGACTCTTCTCTGTCTCAAGTTCATCTTTATGCTCAATTCGTTTAACACGACAACTTGCAGCATATCCTCTATTCTTGAGAGTTCTCCTTCTCTGTTTCATTCCAACAATCTGTTCTCGTGTTAGACCACGTAGTTTCAATTGGCGATTCAAATCACGTACTGATATAGATACCAGCTCATCATCACTAATATCTAAACAAGGACCTGGTGACAATGGATCCTACAAGAAAGAATGGTTTAACTTCATATATTACTTTCAAAAACATTTAAAACTAACGTTAACGTTAAAACAACATTGTATCCAACCACATTAACCAAAGCATATAATATTAATCATTCTATAATCCACAAAAATGATACGCCTAAATCAATACGTGTTAATGAAGTCTCAAGTATTTCATAAAACAAATAAATAGTATGGTAATAAAGGTACATTCTTTGTTGCACTTAGAATAATACAGTCTAATAGACTTACCATATTTAAAACAAGTGTCCTCTAATATATATTAAGTAACACTGCAACGAAATAAATATACCAGCTGATTCCCTTGCTTATCTTTTATGCTCTTCGTCCCTTCCTCGATATTTTCCCAAATATTTGGCATTGTCATTCTACGATTCGAGCTCTCGGCTACAAGCATCTAATAAGGCATGTAAAATCATTTCTGAAAACATTTCCTACGAATCACTGCGCTTCAAAGTGGGAAATGTATTCTTATCTCTCTTATCTCAATATTTTTTTAAATCCGAAGTATCCACCTGTTTGAAGGCACGCACAAAAGGGAAATTATATAATTATTTCCTAAAATCCGGCACTTAAGACACATTCGAAAATATCGGCTCTATATAAAGTTTTATGAGAAGTCTGTAAAGATGTCACGTATTGCAGTGGTATGTATTATACGCATTTTCTGAATATTCGATATAAGGAGTCTTTTTTAAAATTCACTGTCAGTACTATCAGTATCGTCATGTCTCTGTTTTTCTGAATGCAATTGAGTGAGACAAGAATACCTGCAGATAGTTCTAGAATATACTTAAGGATATACATGACATCTATGCATAATATATTTTTAACTAATCAGCGCTTTGAGTATAATCATTTGTGCAAATAACAATTACAATTGTAGATTGCTATTCAATTAATGTTTGGTGTAAATATTAAAATTAAATTACTATAATTTAAGTAGATTATTGCATGGTTACTATTGAAAATTATAGTTTTCTGGATTTTTATAACAAATTTAGGTAACTGGAGGAAACAAGGGAATTGGTTTCGCTATTGTTAAACAGCTATGCCAGAAATTCGATGGGATAGTTTACTTGACTGCTCGTGATACAAATCGTGGTCAAGCTGCAGTTATTGAATTAGAAAAACTTGGTCTGAAACCTCATTTTCATCAACTTGATGTTAGTGATGATGACAGTGTCAACGTATTTAAAGAGTATTTAAGCAAAATGTATAACAGATTAGATATACTAATTAACAACGCTGCTATAGCTTTCAAGGTATTTTATATCTTTTATATCAATATCGTATAACTTCCCCAAACCCATTCATTTTATTTATTCAACATTTAATCATAGATGGATGCTACTGATCCATTTGGTATCCAAGCAGAGGAAACATTAAGAATAAATTACTTTGGTCTGAAAAAGGTTTGCAATGCATTATATCCACTGCTTAAGCCTCACGCCAGAGTGGTACATGTGTCCAGTTCAGCTGGACATCTGTCAAGAATACCCAGTGCATCGCTTAGAGCAAAGCTATCTGACCCAGATTTGACAGAAGAAGAACTTGATAAACTTATGAACGACTTCATAACGTAAGAATACATTTTTTTCTGTATAGCAACAGGGTAACTAAGTATAAAAGGTGCAGAATTATTATATATATACTCTATTTAACAGTACAGCAAAGGCAGGCACACATATAGAAGCTGGTTGGCCACAATCAGCTTATTCTGTCAGTAAAGTGGGAGTGTCTGCGTTAGCCAGAATTCACCAAAAATCATTTGACAAAGATCCTCGAGAAGATCTTGTAGTAAACAGTGTTCATCCTGGGTTTGTGGATACTGATATGACAAGTCATGGTCGTCCTAGTGCCTTCAGTCGTTACAGAGCATCCATGATGGCCCCTGATAGGGGTGCACAGGCTCCACTATATCTTGCATTATTGCCACCCAATACAGATATAAAAGGAAAATATGTCTGGTCTGATAATACTGTTGTTGATTGGTTGGCTGATTCAACACCACCTTTGTAAGATTTACTTGGTATACCTCAGAACAGACGATATTTTGAAATTACCAGCAAATCGATATACAATTAATACGAAGAAATATTCCCTGCACTTTAGAAATGATGTATTTTTTAATACCAGTATACAATATATTTGCTGCATTGAAAAATGATTTGTTCTACAATTATGAATAAATATTTTGTAAATTTGCACCCTCTCTGTAATGTTTTTAAAATAGAACAAATTGCAACTGAATGATAGTATTAGGAGTACAGCATATATGTATAATGAAGTTTTACAATTTATAGATCTTCATACTAGATATCTATGTAAAATAAAAATAAACGTTAAATTCACCTCTATATCGATTATCAAAATTATATATCACGTATCTATGCAGTGTTACAGAATTAGATCAAAGTTGCCACTCAAGATAATGATTATACTTAAAATAAGTACAAACTTATATTGACAATAGTAATATTTCATCATAATTACATAAATGCAATGAAAAGTTATATCAATATACATTGTTGCCTAAATATAACTCCAGTCTCAGTCTTAACGAAACATTAAATTCTGCTCCAATGTTTAGTTCTAATCAAATACTATTACATATTCTCTAATTCAGGTGGGATTGGAATTTTCTTTTCCACTGCAAATTTTTTAAGTGCCTGATATTTTGAATGCCAGGAATCAATTTCTTCGCGCATTCTATTATTATCTTCTTGCATAGTTTCCATATCACGATACTCTTGAGTCTTCTCTGATTCAAGTTCGTCTTTCTGCTCAATCCTTTTGATACGACAACTAGCAGCATAGCCTCGATTTTTCAGAGTTCTTCTACGCTGCTTCATGCGAACAATTTCTTCACGTGTCAAACCACGCAACTTCAGTTGCCTGTTTAGATCACGTACAGATATTGAGACAAGTTCATCGTCACTGATATCCAGGCATGGACCAGGTGAGAGAGGATCCTGTCATTGAATATCCATTTTGTACTTTTTGTTATTACTAAATAAATATTAATGACAGTGCAAGTATAATTCATTTCTTGTTACGCTCTTCATTAAAGCACTCCATTATTCGTGCACTTGAAGTTATAGATACAATTGGGGCAAAATAATCGTTACTAGCATAAAGCTCCAAAATATTATTCTAGCCATATTGTACTATCTAAGCATAGACTACAATATAACAAATACTGTATTATCCATGATTATACAAGAATTGAACAATTTTGTATAGTAGAAATAACGTGCTACAAAACTGTTTACTATGCTCAAGGAAGAACTCACCATTCTCATTAATGAAGTTTTCAACTCTATATTATATATCTGAAAAAATATTTTACGTGACGGCACCCAGAAATAAATATTCAAGCTTTTTCTTGCACAGAACTTCTTTCATAAACTCCCATTCTAGCGTAATTTTCCAAAAATTTTGCTTTGTCATTCTACGATTCAACGCACCGACGAGAGACATGACGAAACTTACGATCATTTTCAAAAACATTATTCCCTTAAGCGCTATTTACAATTACGACACAGATGCAGAAGTTAAATGGAATTGACCAATGAGGCTGCTAAATTCGGTTAAAACTTTCACGATGGAAACTAAGCCACTGTCTTCCTTCGTCACAATAGACTAAGTTTACACGCAGTCTTATCAGCTGGGATTTTCCTCAACAACGATACATAGTTGAACCAAGAATATGACATATTAGAAAAATAAAGTGGATGAAAAACCATTAGTCAAGATTAGTTTAATTTTTCAATCAGTTATACAATTATATTTGATGACACGAGTATTTAAGTCCAACGACATCGCATGTAATTTTTATGTAAAATCGTGAAGAATTGCATGATAACAAGACGGCATTCGACATCCTTGATTACGCTGATACCGTCTAGGATAAAACCAATAACGTAACTATGATACTATAGCAGAGTCCGCGACTTTATTAAATAATATTTTGTGTGGCTAAAGATATCGTACAGAGTTCAATAATTCATCTATTATTTATAATAATGAAATCGTTCGCTCGGGTTTAAAGAGATCCACCGTAGACAGTTTATCATCCTGATCGCCAGCCATTATTTTTATCGCTATTCTCTTAGCCAATTCAGGATTCTTTCTCATTTCGTGAAGAAGCCATTCCATTGAGACGCTGTAAACAGATAATAATGATTATTAGAAAAATACAATAATCATCATTGGGTTTTTTTCTTATTCACAAATTGCTCTCATCCTATCGTTAAAAATTTTTAATTATTTATCAATTAAATTATTCAGCATCCAGAAACCAACCTCTGGGGCAATTTCTCCAACAACGAAAGAATTATCTTCTCGCTTTTATCCTGTGACGTGATTCCTCCATGTGGGCTTTCACGTTTTCCAAAGCCAATTGCGGTCGACAGAAATTCCGGCTTGAAGCCGCGAATTTCACGCGGCTTTGTGCGATGCTTTACGAAGTGGGAATATCCACGTGACGATCCGCTTCTTTCCGCAAGAAGAAGTCCTGCGAATCCCAGCACGAGGATAATTCGCAGTCGCATGTTGATTCTGAAAATGGTCGTATCCTAAAATCATGGAGAATTGGATGAGAAGTGTATAAAATGCGTCGTTGAAATCAGATATTTATACTAAGAAGTATGAATAAATAATTCTATTGTAATTATTGCTTATCTTAAAACTAAAACGGTGCTATAATAATTGAACTCCTCTCGTGATCCTTATTGTACGATTTTTTATTAAAGTTTTGAGATAAACCAAATTATTGGATACTTTTAATATTTATTTTATTATCGTTTTCAAATTTTGTAGATCTTCCTAAATGGTTATATTTATCCATAAATTTATTATTTTATACTCACGTAAGCGTTTCAGAAATTTCATTTGACTTACGGTACAATCAATGCCAATATGACGTGGTTTATTTATTAAGGAAACATACCAATTATTTTCCATATGCCAGCTGAAATATTAAAAATTAAGTTATTCTTTGTATATAAAAACACTCACTTTAAACATTATTTTCACGTTAAAAACAAAGTGCGAATTTCAATTAGCAGATTCAATGTCTATAATAAATAACGAATTTATTTTTACCGTTAGTTTTAATAATCAGACAAATTTACAGTAACGAAATTCTAAGTGATTCCTTACCTGTGGAAATATCTTTCTTTTTCTACCCATTTTCAGATAACGATTCTGATTTAAGCATGAGGATCACTAATTAACCCATCTAAAAAAGGCACTTTAATTCTTTTTACACAATCTCAAGAAAATGTCATTTTTGGTTTTCCAACCGTAGATAAATTAATATGTATTTAAGTTGTCACGTAGTTTTGCATTTTTTTTATTAAAAAAAATTGTCTACCAAGAAAATAAAATTACGACACCTCTAATAATACATTTTCGAAGATAATGCAAGTAGCGAATGAATCTCCGATGGCGACGTCGTCTGTTTTTGTATATGCTGGCCGCCGAAGACGACGCCTTTACCGGCGTCCGGGCGCGTCCTTCCGCCGCCTACCGCTGCTGTAACCGATGCCATAATTCGTTGACATAAGGGAACAAGCATTGCCGCCTGTGAACGCCGATCGACGCCGTGCCTCAACAAGCCCCTTCTTTTGCCGCCTTTAAGCCGCCGATTGTCGTCAGACGCTGCAAGCCACCACGTCGGGCGTCACCTGTTGCCGCCTATTCTGAAATCCGACGCCGACGGACGCCGACCGCCGCATATTTGCCGTTAATTTACGCCGACCGCCGGTGGACGCCGTTAGCCGCCAATGCGTAGAAAATTCTGCTGCATTGACTCGTATTCCGTCAATGTTGGAATTTATGGTCATTCAAATATACGCAATGGATTATCGTAATAAATATATGTATAACCCTTTTTTCTCTTTAAATTCTATTGTTTTTCTACAACTTTTTTGCTTATTACCATTTTTTTAAATAAATAACGAAAAATTATTACGATCTTCCGTCCTCGTATAATCGTTGTCATATTGTTAATACCAATATATTTTTAATAAATAATTGGAAGTTAAAAAATCATAGATTATTTGTTCTTTGATAACAGGATAACGAAGATATATCGTTGCACAGATTATTAGTGTATTTATGGAAAGACGTAATTTCATACAGTATTTACGACAATGAAGTTGATAATAATGCTTTTGTTATTTCAAAATTCAGAGAGTTTGGAATATCAATTTCATATCCTTTCAATGGTGTCTTAAATGGTCATTCAAGTGGACAACCGTTGCGACTGCGCCTTTATAAACCAATGGACTTTTTACCTTTATGGCACAATTCGACACCATTTTTGACATATTAGATCTGTTCTCGTTACCTACACTTTCTGCACTTTTTCAAAAGTGCAGATTCTTATTGGTTACTTAAGAATACCATTAGAGACAGACCTTATTTCCATAAATTTACTGAGTATCAAATAATTCTGTTAGAACCAACCAACAGGGCCTCAATCAAAGTGAAGTATGTCGAACTGTGTTGATTTCTTCTGTAAAAGAAAAATGTCCGATGAAAAGAGATCTTAAGTGTAATTTCATTGGACGTTCCTTCTTTACATTATAGTCCAACACAGTCGTCGACCATCGCCCGTTTCCTTCGGCGCGTTCAATATATAAATTCGGTTTAACTGTGCTACTAGCCAATCAGGGACTTGTATTTCGAAGATAAACAGAGATTATGCATTGAACCGCTTTGATGAAAACGAGCCCATGTGATTGGGAGGCCCGACTAATTTTGACAGATCTGTCGAAAGATCATAACATTGAAACATAAAGAAAACGTCATGTACTTCTTTAAGTGCTAATCGTTTTAAACATAAGAGGAAGTTTAGAGAATAAAAATGGGCGACTTCTTAGCTCCCCATAATGCTTGCGGACAGAACCTTCTGCGAATTGTTTCTCGTGGAAATGCCATTCTTGCTGAATTAATGCGATTAAAAGATTACGTACCGCCAGTCTTTAGGTTAATACACATTTTATTATGAATATATATTTTAATAGACTCATATGCATAAGATATTTTTAAAGAATTTTCATATTGCGCTACTTTGATTCTCTGGAATGTTTATGCACATTTGCATGTTCATTTTATACTTCAATTTATTGTAATTGTTTAATTGGTAAAAACATAATGTTCAGTTTATTTTATATTATTTACAGATTTGACAGTAAACAATTTGATCAGAAATATGGATCTGTAATTATAGACTTTGCATACTTTAAAGCTGGTGAGATATATGAACAAAAAATTGAAAATGATTCTGTAAGTAGAAATGTGCGGCAGTGTGTTTTTCCAAATACATTTATCATGAATGTATATATTTCAGGCATTGCAAGCTCTCGATGAAAAACTGCGTGAAAATTTCTCAGACATACTGACAAGATTTTATTTGGCATTCGAAAGTATTCACAAGTATATTACGGACCTTAATGCTTACATAGACGAATTGGAGGATGGCCTATATATACAACAGTCTCTTGAATCTATCATGTTCAGTGAAGAAGGAAAACAATTAATAGTATAGATACCTTGTTCATGATTATTAATCGTGTATAATAAATCCTATCCTAGTCTTAATAACATAATTAATTTTCAGTGCGAAGCTGTATACTTGTATGGAGTTATGTTATTACTAGTGGATTGCCATTTTGAGGGGTACGTTCGTGAGCGTTTGTTGGTATCTTATTATCGATATAATGCACAGCGTTCCTCATCAACTAGAGTAGATGATGTCTGTATGCTACTTCGCTCAACTGGATATAGTAAATCGTCATTGAAGAGACCTGCAAATTATCCTGAAGAATATTTTAAGTAAATACCTAATGGTTCAAAAGATTCTTTATATTTTCAGTTTTATTAACAGTACCACTAACATAATACTCTATATTTTACATTGTAGGAGAGTACCAGTGAATACGTCATTAGTAGAACTAGTTATAGGACGATTGCGGGCGGATGAACTGTATAACCAAAGTCGTGCTTTTCCACATCCAGAACATCGTAGTATCGCGTTAGCTAATCAAGCTTCGATGCTAGTCATCATATTGTCATTTATGCCCTCTTTATTACACTCCCAAACTGCAATAATGCGTGAAATTGTAGTCAAATTTTTTCCTGACTGTTGGGTCAGCAGCATTTATATGGGAGTGGTAATTAATTTATTTGATTGGTGGCAGCCCTATAAAGCAGCGCGAACAGCACTCAATGGTACACTAGAGAATTCAAATATAAAGAAAACTGCAGAGAATTATGGACAGAAAATGGAGGTAAGATTATTTAATCTTCGTAATATTGCAAACAATTTTTTCCATAATCCGAAAGACTTTTTAATTGCAGGCACAAATTCTTGAAGTTGAAAAGATACAACTTTCCATTAATTTGGATGAGAACGCAGTGGGTTCAATAGTAAAATTGGTTCGAAACTGTAATGTTACGTTACACTGGATTCTTCTGCACACTGCCTCGCCAAATATGTTGATCGAAGAATCCAAACGATCCAAAAGTATTCGCCAGTTGGTTATCCATGAGAGTAAATACTCAGTTGAAAACTGTCTTCGTTTACTATTAAATACAGCACAAGTTGAACAAAATGTTAAACAATTGTACAAGCAGGTACGATATGATAAACATATCAAGCATTGAATATTTATACTTAGTCTGCGACTTTGTATAGGAATACTTAGTAATCAATTTTTAATATTTGTAGCTATTACAAGACAAAGAATCAAAGTGGATGAAGAAAAAGGAAAGATGCGTGGAACGTATCTCGGATTTTGCAGAGTTGTTTAGTGGCAATAAATTGTTAGACGGTACTGATAAGAGTCAGTGTCTTCAGAAATGGTTCAAGGAAATTTCTGAACATGTGAAAACTCTGAAACAGGATGAGGGACGTAAAATCGTGCAGCTTTTACAAGCACTTGAGGAAGTTCAAGGTATGTAAATAGAACGTTGGAATTCATTTTAAATTCATAAAAAATAATCTAATTCTACCGTTCAATGAAATTAATTTATAATAGTATTCAGTAATGTCATGACTGTTGTTTCAGAATTTCATCAACCGGAAAATAATTTAAATATCTCCCAATATTTGGCTGACACACGTGAAATTTTACGTAGTATGTTGCTTACTGGTAGCATAAGCGAAGACATAATGATTACATTAAATATAGTGACAGATTGTTGCTACGCTTGGATCATTATGGAGTCATTCGTTGGTGTAATGCAGGGTTGTATAAAAGAGAATCCGTCTATGGTGATCAAACTTAAAGCTCTCTTTTTAAAGGTACTAGTAAATAAAAATATGCTGTGTTTCATATAGCTATTTATCTTCTTATTTATGGATGTATTTTTAAAAATAATTTAAATTTCAGATGGCTTCTGCGCTAGAAACACCACTACTGAGAATAAATCAAGCTCGCAGTGCAGATCTGTCATCGGTGTCTCAACATTACAGCAGAGAATTGGAGGGCTTCGCAAGGCGAGTGCTGCAAATTATTCCTGAAACTGTATTTGGTTTACTCGCTAAAATAGTTCATCTTGAGACAAATATTTTGAAAGAGATTCCAACAAAGATAAGTAAAGATAAGTTGAAAGATTATGAACAGTTTGATGACCGATTACAGGTATGTGGATTTTTTGTATGCCTTTTCTTCTTAATTTTCTTATATACTTAATTTTTTTATTTATAATTTTAGATGGCAAAATTAACGTACGCAGTGTCTGTCTTCACAAAAGGTGAACTGTCACTTAGAAGTGTTTCTTTAGGTGTTTTGCGTGTCGATTCTCATCGTCTTTTCGAAGACGGAATTCGTCAGGAACTCGTCAAAAAAGTGACACATGCACTGCACAATTGTCTTGTATTCGATTCAAAGTCTAAGGTAAATTTCTTACTACTATTGTGATCTGTCTACAACTACGATAAATCATTCAAACAATTTTATATGCTTATTTCCTTTCAGACAGATCTAGTAAAGAAGCTACAAAATTTAGCAACCGTCATGGATGGATACCGTAGATCTTTTCAATACATTCAAGACTATATAAACATTAACAGCTTAAAAATATGGCACGAGGAGGTAAGTATATTAATAATTATTAGAGCGAATCTCCTATAAAAACTGTACTAAATTATTATCGTGGCATTTTTTAATCAGATTACATACATAATAAATAATGCTGTAGAAGAAGAGTGCAAAGGTTTAACTTGGATACCTGGAAAAAATTGGAGAAGTTTACAGGATGAAAAATTCAGTCAAATACCTGTGACAGATTCGAATTCCTATACATTTTTAGGGCGATTTGCACGAGAACTTATTCGCGTTACTGATCCTCGGTAAATTATCTTTAATTTTAAACATTTTCTACAATTGAATATCGTAGTTAATATTTAAAATATCATTTAAGGTCAACTGTTTACATCGAACATACGCTTGCGTGGTATGACATTAAAACGCACAATGAGGTATTAAATCATAATGTTTTTTCAACAATATTACAAGGAATGGGTACACCCGGCTTATGTGGATTGGATGAGCTAATATCCTTTTTCACTGTTGTTGAAATTCAAAACATTAATAATTATTTGGAAAAAGGAGTTCGTGAAAAAGTCTGGACGGATATGATAAAAGAGTCCAAAATAATTATGCAGAATAATTCAGAAAATTCAAAAGGTTATAGATCATATTAAACAGGTTTAAGTAATACTTTCTTTATTTTTATTTAAGACTTGTATTTCAGGCAATCCTGGGAAACTTTATATGACGGTCGTTACCGGTGCCACGAAAATATGGATGCCAATGCTTGATTGGGTATTGAAAATTGGACAATTTCAAGTATTGAGAAATAAAATAGCGTACGATTTGAATACTGCTTGCAAGTTTGAAGCTAAGCACATGGAATCAGCACTTAGAACTCTAAACCAGTACGCATTAAGGTTTTTCTATTATATAGATCCTATTTAGAGCATACTTTTACTGAAACTGCTATTTCAATTTACCAGAGCAGTACTTGCTGAAATTTATAAGAGAAACAATGGATGTCAAACTGAAGGAGAAACTGAGCTGCTTCGACAACTCAGTATCCGTTTGGACTGGGCGGGTATTAGTGACCCGCAAAATAAGATTTATGTAAAGTCCAAAAATATTCCAGACGTCGAAATGATAATGTTTTTGTTTACTGTGACGCAGGTGCACAAACTGTACTATTCCAAAAGTATTGGTACGTACCAAGCTAAACGAATTTCTTGAAGTTATTTTTATTATGTTTTCCTTTTTGTTGTTTAACTATATTCTGTGTGTTGTGCTTTAGCTGGTTTATTAAGCAAAAAAGTTCAGGATCCAGTGGATGCTATAGTTTTTGCAATAGGAATGCAAACGGTTCTTCGACAATTTCATACGTCTGCATTGAATCGTTATGTCGCCCTACTTTGTGAATATATTGTGTTATTCGTCAACGTGGAAAGGTAAATAACATTCGGTTTAATGATATAAATATTAATATGCAATTTCACGAAATTATGATATTTTTTTCTATGCCAGTGGAAAAACCGCGAGCGATTGGGAGGCGGAAGGAATCACGACGTTACACTTTTTGGAATTATTCGCAAAATATTCGAATGTGCCAAAATCTGTTATATTGAGTCACATACCACTTGTGATATTAGATCAGTATGATGTAAAGTTATTGAAATAAGAATTTACTGTTAATTGTTTATAATGAAAATATACTACAGATATGCATTTTATATCCAAATATTAATATAAATTTTAGCCCGTTGATGGATATAATGATCTTTCATAAGAACATAAGACAAATTTAATTTAGCAAGCTTAATTAACTCGACGGAATTATAAGTATTTTCATTACTACATGCAAATGTTGCAAATATTAAGATTTATTTTAATATTTTTGAAGTAGTTCGGAGTTAGTTGAATAGTTCTATAGTTGAATTAGAGATCGGGAAATATAGAATGTCTGAAGAATTATTGAAAAAGTTTATTTTTGAAACATTTTAAACACATTCGTAATAAAGCAGTGCCAACTTGACACCCGTGCAGCACCTCAATCTTTACTGAATATTATTGGATCTTGATTCACTTTCAAAATTTATTCAAAATATAAAATTGAGGCTACATTAAAATCTTGCAGAATATATGGAGTAGATAAAAATTCAATTGAAATTCTCGAATATTAAAAATAAATTACATTCAAATTGAAATATTAATAAATTGGGTGTTTGGAATATTAAAATAATTAATTAAATGAATAAAGTAAAATATTAACACTTAGAAATCGGAAATTCTGGCCAAGCATATTTAGAAGGACTGGAAGTTGTCCGAAATTGTGTGCGCGCAAATTCGTCGCGCAGGATTCGGCGAGTTGGAGCGGCGGAGAGTGGGGGGAGCGCTCGAGGCAGTGCCCGGACTCGGAGCGCTCATTCTTCCTCGAGCCGGTCTCCTATACTG